>KZ308461.1:21805-32387 GCA_000376725.2 Ladona fulva | reverse complement strand
TAATATATTATATCAGGCATATAAGCTGAAAGATGGATCGGGTACTATACTTCATTGTTAATAAGTTTTTAGTTCTTCATTTAGCTTGATAATGGATTCGGATAATGTAGAACACGCATTAACGACCACACATAAAACTCGTGAAATCTGAAATTTGTTGGAGAAGTGTGGCATTTTAAACCTCGGCTGTGATATTCATTTCTTTGTATTTTCATCATTTACTTATATCTTGTAGGCATGCAATGAAATAGTCTACTACACTGTTAATACTCCGACTTCTTTTCTCTTGAGTTAATTCATTTTAGCATTTTAGCGCTATTTCAACGTAAGTTTGTGTTTAGTGTTCTACAAAGGAGCAGAAATGTACATACAAAAGAAGTAACCTGAGCTTAGATTCCGCACTGTTCCGACAAAGCAGAAGGCTATTAATTTTCTTCAGTCACTAATGGATCTTCATCCAATACTTGCAAATGTTTTCTATACGAGTATCAAGGAATCTCCATATTTCTATAAGTAGGCTTAACTTCATCGTAAATATATGTGGTGAATCCAGGAAGCCAAAGGAATAAACATGTAAGGGAAGATGCCCATGTTTCGGTCCGAGTAAATTTCCTCTCGACTGAGGTAAGCTTTCCTTCAGTCCCTTAAATACACCCGATTAGTAAATGAGATCCTTTCTCAATCCCACAGAGCAATGTTTCGGTAAATAAGGAAGTGGACTAGTTCTTCTCACACTTGAAAATCTTAGTGAACTTATATTTTGTACTTTCGTTTTCAGTTTCTTGAGAAGGATTTCATTTCATTTTGGGATGTAAGCGGGGAATTGACATTCCTTAATAAAGACGTATCTAATGTAATCAAATCTAAACTAAATGGAAGCGTGCTATCTTAAGGTCGCATGATTTACGTTAATCTAAAATTATGTTCAACAGAAAATCGCAAATCAAGGCCTATCCACAAGAAAGGAAAATTCTATAGAATTTTCTGCATAGTTTTCAATCATTTTTAATGGAATGATAATCTCATGAAAAATACCTGATTTATTTACACGATATTTTATTATTCCTTCTATCATTGTTCTGTCCTTGAGAAAGGCCTTTGAAATACATGCAATCCCCTTTATTTAGACTACTCTAATCAAAGAGAGTTAGACACTAATAAATATGTACGCATTTCGTCATTGGCGTGTTTTGAACTTAACTCATCAAGTTACGTTTAGAGCGTTGTGTCATTAAAACTTTGTGATAGTTCCCAGAAAAATTTTTGAAAAGGATCTTTGATCAATTCCGTATTCTGAGATCTTGATATAAATCATGGAGACTAGATATCATTATTTTTATAAAAGGTTTCCGTTATTAATTACCGCGGACTAGGAAAAGGAATAATATCTCCGAGGCGCTCAAACGGATAAATGCAAGAAAAAACACGTCACGTGCCCGTTCGCCGTTTCATGGACACAAGAAAATTGAATATTAAGGAGTATGAAAGGCATTCGTTTTTCATTTTCTATAATTGCAAAGAGACGGTATTTAGCAATAAAATCATAAAAAATGTTCTCTTATGCACTTCATAAAGTGTTAACATTTCTCGATCTGATACACCGTTTCAGGAATTATTAGCCTTCTCGTTTCTCTTCATGAAAAATAATATATCTTAAAAATAATTTTCTGAGAATATCCGCAGAAATGCGGCGCCGAAGGCGGGAATGGTGGCTGAATGTTCTTCTGAATGTTCCTAAGAATTTGTCTTTCAATGTGCAAAAATTCTGGAAACATCGAGAGACTAAATTTTTCCAAATTGTCTTTGTGTTTAATGTCCTTAGTGTCTCTGCCGTCCTTTCTGTTTATTGTCTGACATCACCATGCGTAATTTGTCGACAGACACGGACGGATTAATCATTAGGAAAAACTAGGCGTTAATCGAGGGCTTCATCGTTAACGGGGCCCAAAATTGGACGTTTTATTGTTTATTCACGGGGAAATTCTTGGTGGGACCTCAAATGGATCCTTACGCCTAGGGCCTCTGATTGTTGAAATGCCCTCTGGAAATAGCCGTATCTTGTCTCCCTGCAACAACGCTCAATCTTTGTGAGAAGAGAATCCAGCATTGCTCACCTTCTCCTGCAATTTAGTTAGACCATTGATTAAGCCGCATTCTAATTCTTCAGTTGAGGTAATTCTGGTCTATATTCTGACTATCGTGAAAATAACTGTTATTGCTATTCTTACATAATGGAATCAGCTATCGTGAATTTGAAAAACAAATGCTTTTAAAGTCCCTAGCAAATATTCTGTCTACCGTTGAACTTCGTGCTACGTATTGCCAGCCTATGTTTGTTCCAAATTAATTACGTTTGGTTAAAAATTTGGTTGGAATTTATATCATAGGTAATCTTCTTTTGATTCTTTCTTTGGGTCATAATTCGGGATACGATGAAAATGTTGATATGAATGATTCTATATGTATTCAACTCTCACTTTCTGAAGTATCTACTCTTCTCTCTTTTATATCTGAATAGGTTTAGCAAATAAATGCAAAATAACAATCAATAAGTAATTATATTACAATAGCGATTAATCGAAGAATTTTTTTCGATTCTAAGGGCCGGAATTTGTAAATGGTCTTTATTACTTTCAGAAATACTATCGATTGAATTGAAAAGATGATTTTAATAAAATTATTTATACTTTTGGCCTTTGCATTTTTTTCTCTTCCAAGAATACTGGAGTGGATCCGAGTGGAGTCATTTGGTACTTTAAGAATTGAGTAGTCAATTACTGTGCTTTCAGAGGTGTAAAAAGATTACGGATTCCTAGGAACGAATAAAACGTGAGCGATAGTCACCGACAGTATAATCGTTTATTTTTACAAGGATATGCGTTGAAGGGGAATTTCACTGATCCTGAGCAATTAATAATGCGTACAGGCCTATTTCCCTTTGAAGAATGCAATTACGAATAAACCTGCTGATCCTGGTCTCTAAAACTGTGTCATTGAATAAAACCTTCTAAATGTTTCGGACTAATGAGGAAAACTTATTTCGAAAAAAAATTTCAAATTCCTTCTATGATGTTCGTAAGACGATTAACTGATATTAAGACCTTTACGTTAGCACTTTGGCGTTTAAAGCTTCCTAGATGACATTTAATCCTTGGTTTCGCAGTTATGTTTACTTTCCCTTATATTGTTATGAATTCGTAAAGAAGTTTTCATAATATACATTATTTTAGCATTCATAATTGAAAGAATTTTGAAGATCTAAGAACAAAGTCGATGAGCATTTTCAAAAATTAAGAATCGTCTGAGAGATTTCATTCGACTGGCAATTTTCCCTTCCTTTAAAAGACTATTTTAAGAAGAACTTCCGTCCACTCTTACTATCCTTGCAATCAAATAATATAGATACAGAGAACTTTATTTCTCACAGTATCACACACAACACGGAGGAATTTCTGCTATCACAGTATGTTATTATTAACTAGAACTTCAAACTACTTTGTAATCGTTTTTCTAATTTTGCCTAAAATCGCCAATTTCTCCGAAATTTCTGGATAATATCCTGAAATTATAATTAATTGATTTTTTGTTGGATTCTATTCTTAATTTCCAAAGGAATCAATTTATTATTTTGGTTTTTTTTTCAATTTAAGATGCTTCCTACTTTCCTGAGATATTTTTTGGCATTACCACGTTGCTTGAAGGTTAAGTCCAACTAGAAGAAGTGCTTCAGACAAAATTTCTTTCATTTCGACCTTCCCCACCGGTCATGTTTTTAACATTTATCCCATCATACAGGGTTCTGTCTTCGCTGATAGAAGGATTAAGTTGTAAGGTGTTACGCTTGTAAAAGACTCAGTGATCGTCGCGTTGCACTCAAAATTTCAAAGTTTGTCATGGTAAGGTCAGAGACAGTAGAACTCTCGAAAAATCTGAGAGAGAAGGTCCAGATCACAACAATTACGAGCGGAAGTAGAAAAATTAGTTATGAATTTAAGGTTAAAGTCACGTTTAGGCCAGAAATTATCGAACAGACTAAAATATTACCAAAATTGCGTTATTGACTATTTTACGCTTAGCAAACAATTCAATGGATGATGTGCAATAATTAAATCTGGTGATACGAAGGAAAAGAATATTACGCAAGCTACCTCGTATTTTGTAGGATATTTCATTTAATCTATAGCAAAATCATTTACTGACAAAAATAAAGCTCAATAATAGGCCATGTTTAACCCTTTCCTCATTGTCTGAACTATAAACTGAACTTTAGATATTCTTAATCTTTCAAAATTTGTATATTGCACTAATTTCTTTATGAATTTTCCGGCAGTAATTGATTTTTTATATCAATATTGATAGTTGTCATCTAGAATTCTTATTCACACGTTTTTGTGACAATCTTTGCAGAAAAGTTGAGTTCGTTGCGGGAAGTTTCTGGATAGCCTCATCGGTAGGTATCGATTTTGGTGGTCCTACGTCGCTCAAGATTGAATCTTGGAGAGGTTATTTTCCTCTCCTATCCAATTCAAGCTTTTTTCTGGATAAACCTAATTCATAATTAGGTAGGTGGTAGAAAATTTTGGAATCTACATTCTGTAGATGTTATTTTTTAGTAATGACTAATTGTCTAATTTTTGTGCCGATGAAAATTAGCTCTGAATTTGAAACTAAACGGCATAATTCAACAGAAAATTGACGGGTTATTCAGTTCTAATAGTAAAATATGTTCGAATGATCTGTCACGGAAAATAAGCGGGAGACATTTCCTTTTCACCAGAGATATTTAAAAGTATAATGGATATGGAATATAGATAATTACGTAATTGTGCGATTAGTATGGATTAACTAAGTTTGGAATAAATAAAAAATTATAATTAAAAATCATATCTTACATTAATAATATATAAAAATGTATACATATTTTCTTACCGAACCCTGTTAACGTATTTCTAATGGATGATCTCCTCTATGAAAAGGGAGAATAATCAGATATAATGAAAAAAATTACGATTACAGCTAAAATGTTGCAGTCACCAATAAAGCTGGTGTTATTATTTTTTTCGATTTAAACTATTTTATTTTCTTTAGTTACGATTACCAAAAATAATCAACTTTTCGTTTAGGAAAAACTGTACATATGGGTTGAGATTAATCTCTTAAAAAACATGGGTTCTTAATGGGTAAAGCTGTTTTTATGTAAACTGATACATATTCTGTCAATGTAATCACACCGAAAAAGTATAAAAGAATTAGTGGAACAAGTTCAGACAGATTAGAACATAAATGATTGGTAATTTAGACTAATATACTACGGGAAGGATCTCGATTAAAGCAATACCTTGTAGACATACGCCGACTTGCCTTGCTATAGTTTTACTTTAATTGTAATTCATAAAAAATCGTTAGTTTAAAGTTCTATTAGAATTATGTCTTATGAGTTTGTATTGGTTCCCTTATGATAGATTCCAATGATTTTTCCTATTTAAGTTATCGAGGGTTAGCAGAGAGAATTGCAGGAAAGATTTGGGAGAAAGCAATCTAATGAGCAGCAGGAAATTGATTAAAAGGCCGCATCCGGCCCGCTAGTTTAGAACACTAGATTTACATACAATCGAAAATGTGCACTTTTTGAATCTTTCTGGAACGCGATTTTCTACAAAACCTTGAAACTCGAGCGAATTTAAAGTTTATTTTTGTCTTTGGTTTTTATATCGGAAATACTGCCAATTTTATTTATCTTGACTTTTACCAAGATAAAAAACCTCTGAGTAAGTCTCTGGTGATTCGCATCACCATCTGGTAATATTCTGCGTTTGGTTTCTAAAACTTGAATATTTTCATTTTTCCAGTTTACTATACTTGCCTCATACCGCTCTAAATTAGTACATTGGAATATTACAGAATCCCATGACGCGTCTTTTTATTATATATTAGCGTTGTGTGATATGAGTATCACCCTATTTTTTACCATTATTTCATAAATGTTTTGAAATCAAATGAACTTATCCTCGGGGTTTGCAAGGATGTTATTTGATTGAACATTTATTTGTGCATGAAAGAGCTTAAATATTTCATTACAGTTGACTAATACTTCAGTTTTTATAGGGCACTAATAGTTATTTCAAAAGGTTCCAGAGGAAAACATTTACTTCTCGCGGATTCGAAATATAACAGAGCTTTAAAATGAGCATCGATCAATGCTGTAGCTATCTCAAGCGAATTATTTCTCCCTTTACTTCATTATTATCGACATCTCCGATTTGTGCTACGAAATTCAAGTCATTAAGAGGGAATTCTAATGCTTACCGAATGTCTCTTATATTAATATGTAACGGGAGTTATAATATTTGTGTTCTTATCTTTACGTCTTAAAATGTAATGCTAGTAACTAGAAATTATCCAATGTCCTCACGTAGTAGCAAGAAAAAATTCGATAAGCTTACCTCTTAATAAAATATCTTGATTTCGTGGAAGTACTGAACGGCACCGTTATATTGCGTGCGTTATAAAAACATTATTTTGTTTAATACAAGATAAAAACCGGAAAATCTTCAGCATTAAGAAAACAATTTGTAAGAGTGTAACTTACATAAGATATTTCTACATTAAGTATGTAAATTGTTTTCATTTTTGCTTTCAGGGTAAAATTCACAACATTTACGATTTAGTAAGTCTCATCAGTCTTGCGACAATGCCAAACTAACTTTTTTTCGATAAGTGTTATTAAAACCTCGGATAATATGAAGCTCTGATCTATATTGGATATTAAAATAACCGCAAATGTAATTATTTTTATGCTATCTTTTATTTCAACTTACAATTGTACGGTACCAGTATTCAGTGAATAAAAACCTCTTTCATTTTATCCATAAAAATAGTCAATAAACAAAAACTCCATCTCTAAAGTAACTGAATCCCAGGTATCTGGACGTATGGAGTAGAAATTTTCAGATCATGCCATTTGTAGGAGCAACTAATAGTCTGTCTTTAATGACACGATGGCGTTAAAAAGTTCAGTGAGTTAACTTAAATCTTAAAATTAGATATAAATCGCATGAGAAAATTAAGCACCATTACATTCTTTACCATTTCGTGAATAAAATTAGAATTTACTTCACTTAACGATGTTCATTGTTTGGTTAAGGAATTTATGTCCATTTGGATTAAAATACGATTGCACTTCCAAACGTTCGGAACTTTTCCGATAAAAATGAATATAAAAAATCGACGTGGAATCCTCAAGGTTATAAATTAATTATCACGTGTCTGTAGAGTCAAGTCTGAGCAAAATTCTTTTTTTTTCAGACGGAATATATCGAATCGCAGTCGTGTGAGATGGGAAAAAGACAAATTTTATAAGAGTTGCAGCCCAACGAGCATAGGTCGCGTGCGAGACGAGCGCATGCAACATTGATCCCATGCGACACCGGACAATAGCCTTATTCTTTCCAAATATTGCTTCTCATATCTTTTCGAAAGGAGTTTCATTCTGCCTTAATTTTATTGAAGTGATCCCAGCAAAGATTTGATTCCGTACAAAATGTCTACGGGAATGAAAATTTAAATTTCATTCTCATTATCCTCATTCTCATATCCCCATCCTTCCTTCGTATATTTTCCAAACGTTTCTACATATATTCTCCATGTACTTCTCCATATATTTCTTCATAAATTATTCCATATACTTTCCGTATATTTTTCCATATATTCTCCATTCATTTCTCCATATATTTTCCGTATAATTCTCCGTATATTTTCCATATATTATACATATATTTCTTCATACATTCTCCATATAATTTCCATATATTTCATATAGTACCACATACCAGTACATACCATATAGTAAATGTTAAGGATAAAAATTTCAAGGATACATTCCCAGGCTATATCCTCAAAAGTCTATATTTTCCCAAGTTTGGAGATATTAAAACTCTAGGATTATTTGATTCTTCTTGTAATTATCTCAAATTGCGAAAGAAACTAGAAAAGTTATACTTTTAAGACTGGATTTTAGTGAAATGGTGGGAAATTCCATATATGGAAATAACTGGAAACTCCAGCTGCGATTATCTATATAGATAATAAATAATAGACCAAGTCTAAGTGCATGTGTTGATAGCCGTCGGAGAGCGTTTTGAAATAATTCTTTGGTATAAGCTCACGTCCATTTTGAGAAGAATTTTGTTTCCTTCGGGTCTACCTTTATGCAATATTGATAACACTTTGAAGCATCTCACGTTATTGTGCAGTGTGGTTTTGTGGAATCCTGTGGAATGGAAAATCCTGTGGAATTTAATTTCAGTACATTTAAGTGATGTGGACATTTGATTCGAATGGTTGCCAAGACTGACCTTTCCCTTCAGTGCCGACTATAATTTGTTCAGGGAAAACTGAAAGTTATTCCCCAAAACTCCTAATTTTTCCGTGGTATTGCAATCAATTTTTGAAAAATAATTTTTTTCCATGCGACAAGCGTAATTATTTTATTAGCCTTTCCTAATTACTTCTGTCATTAAATAATTCGTTTGCATAAGAGACGAATGTGCTTTGAAAAATGAAGTGAAGAATGTGTCAATTCCCATTGCAACAGCAATCATTAAAATCTTTGATAGTTACGGATTTTCTAATAGAATCGAACAAAATGACTCTACCTCCGTTTTCAAGTTTTAGTGAACAATTTTCGGTTGTTTTACATTTTGGGATTTCTTTTGTTTTGCCATGGATACTAATGAAAAGGGAATTGAAACATTCTGAAGATGTAGCTGTATTGCGTAAATGATTCTTATTCGTTCATGTATTTTTTTCTGGGACCTTTTGTAGTTTTGATCTTGGAAAAAGAGTTAAAATAGGAAGAAAAGTATTAATATTAGAATTAATTTTTCAATTGCAATTTGCCTCTTTCTTCACCAAATTCAGTTTTTTTCAGTTTCTCACCGTATGAAAGAAACAGATATAAAATGTACACACACTGAAATGTAAATCGCACGCCCAAAGTTACGACCAAGGAAAATATCACGCTCGACAGTTCAATAAAAATTCTAAAAAACACATTTCCTTGCAACGAGGACCTAGGAAAACGTTCCCGTAAACTTGTATCTTGAAATTTTTATAGCTTATGTGAATGATGTTAGATTTGTTGGTGTTAATTTAACTTCAGCTTATCTGACTGAAAATTTTCACGAAAACGCAACACTTTAGAACCTTCATAGTACCTAAATTCCTCACGAAAAAATAAGAAACATTAAGAGGGAAAGAAAAATGAAATATAGTTCAGCTGGTAATGACAGGAATACAGCATGTTAAAAGTAGCATCCAAAGCCATTGTAATAGGTCACGCTGAAATTCATTCGTTCGAATACATGATTCAGTCTTCCAAGCTAGATTTTTTATCCATTTACTCTATTCCCCATTTTATATCAACTCAAGCCTTAATATGAAAATAATACGGAATAGTTTACCATCAAGTATAAAATGGTACGTTTATATTCACCAATTACGTAGCACTATGAAGAAAAATTGTGCATCAGAACTTATTCACTGATTTGTGGGTAACACGGAAACGTTTTTATGGTTTCATGTGATTTTTGTGCAAGTTCCAATAAGGAACCTGCGATGTGATGACGTTTAAATCGATTTCCAGTCAGTGGTAGGTTTTCGGCTTCGATTTGAAACAAGGGAAAATTTCGAATCGCCTGCGTTACTTTCCCTCAGAGTATTCTGGAGACACGGGGCTCATAGCCTTTATGACAGACGAAAGTGCCCCCAACAGTCTCGGTGGTGTCCTCTAATCTTAATGCAATAAAATAATGAATGTAACGGTCATGTGTCATATATGTGTCATACATCGAAGGAAAATCTCTCCGAAATAATCTAACTCAACCTGAAGCTTAACCTCTGCAGATACTGATGATACTGACTCGAACTTAAACCGGATTTTTGCTTCTATCCGATGGATTTTTTATTTTTTAATGGAAAAATTGCTTCCATTGCATTGAAAAGAGCATTGTGTCCCAATTATCTCCTATTTTTACTGAGGAGAACACTGATTACCCATCTCTTCTTTTCCCCATAACAAATACGTATTCAGGTGGACCTCTATGTCTTGAATTTTCATTTTGCAAACTCCCTGAAGTGAAAATTAATTTTTAAATATTTTCGGGCGGATTTTATTGTAATTAAACTTGGGCGTGCCTCTGAAGAATATCTTTCTCGTTTTCTTTTCTAACGCATTTTTTATGTTGTAGATTTTTATTAGTATTAGTTGTGACTGAGTAGAGACTTTCTAGATATTTTTTATTTAAGGCATGTAGCTATCGCATACCGTCACCTATATAAATTTGAACTTTCGAGAACGATACAATCGGCTTATGTCTATCGACTAGATGGGTTCTTTCATTTCGACCTCTTTCTTTCCCTGGGATTGACTCACAGCATAGTCAAACATCAGGTTAACATTTTATTATCAACTAATAACGAATTATTAACGGAATCGGTAAGATAATTAGGGTGACGATGCGGTAAGCTGGTGAAGAAAAATTTGTAAAGAATTTTCGAAAACAAATTTAAATGAATCAATTTA
>KZ308461.1:0-21132 GCA_000376725.2 Ladona fulva | reverse complement strand
AAGTTAAAAAAAAAATAACTTAAGACTGCATATTTGTACGAAATTCCTAGATAACAGCTAAAATTAAAGCGGGTGGTTAAAAAAATTAATGTTTAATTGTACGAAGAATAAAAGAAATAATCCCGAAATTTTTTGATGCTGTTTTCTTTGATACCGTTGAAATTTAAAATATCGACCCAGAAACACGAAACAAGCGTGGGACATGTTTCACATACTGAAGTTCGGCTGATAAAAAAATGAAGAGAATACTTCCCTTTGTCAAAGGTTTCTGAAAATAGGGCTGTTAGAGTTCCGAGATGTGTAAAACAAATAGTCGAAGGTTAATATCCATAATCCGATAACTCTGCATGAAAGAGAAACCATTTTAAAGGTAAAAAAGTGAGCTTCTCCAGAATTACATCTATTGAAGAGAATGACAAAGGCTTGTTTTCGCGACACGTGGAAATGGGACAAAGGGTTGCACTATGCTTTTAGCAAGAGAGTGGTCGTACAAGTCTCGTATTTCTGTTTTCCTCTTGCATTCCATCTCTTCAAAAGAAATGAAATGACCCGCACATTCCAGGACTTTTGATGCGGACTTTTATACCCTGTAGGTTACAGGGCTATGGCGAATCAACGTGCGAGTGACACAAGATATTCTCTCTCCAATGAAAATGTTTTTTGAAGTTTAACATTTTACATAGCTAATGGCAATTTACTCTCTGTGCGGTTTGATGAGCACAAAGTAATCCACTTACGCTGCAAATATTTTCCACTCTTTTGAAACGCACTTTATCTATCAAAAATTCTGTTTACGGCTTTAATTTTTCTCCACGTGTATTCAGTTCCATTTTGATTCACCCCCGATATTTAAAAATTACAAAAAATAAATGTCTTTTGGACTGATGGAAAAATAACCATATTTCTAGTCTGTGTCAATAAATTCTTGTCAATTTTTCTATTGATATTTGAGAGTGTTTATATATAATATTGGGCTAAATCAATAATCGTCATATTTGACAGCACTATAAGAGATAGGTTACCATCGAAAGAGATTTTTTTCATCCCTCCAACTTGTCGGTTTGTACGATCAGTATCCAAAGGTACGCTCAATTGTAATTTTACTAATTAACTCGTTAAATCTCCCGTGAAACTTCGAGTACTCTTTCCAAAGCTATAGATTAACCTCAATATATACTTTCGTAACTAGAACCGTATGATTACCCTATTCTTCAACATAATGGTGACTTTTTTAAGTAAAATTGACAACGCTCAGTTGATTTTTAGGTTATAAATGGGACATTTCAATTGGAGGAAAGGGGAAATGTTACAATTACGACTTTCAATAACGATATACAACCAGCAATTTCTCTGCAATATCTACCTGCTTAAATAGATCTAAACCTAGGCAGAGAGGATTTGAAAATCTAAAACAACTTAACGAGTGAAATTAAAATTTGCGAATAATATTGATCTCGCAGTACAAAAAGAAACATTCCATTCATCGGTCAATTTTCATTGGCCAAAGGAAAAAGGATAAGCTCATGTATTAGAATTTCCAATTTTAAACTGTACTTGCGGAAGATGAGAAAGATTTTGTTTTTATGATAGCCGATTTCCAAGAGGAAGGAGGACTTTCTCTCCACCATAACCCAAAAAGCATTTCAATGCCGAGGTTTGATTGGTTTTAGAGGATACGTCCATAGTAAACTGTGATAAGTAACCTATAAGTCTCATTAACTTTATACGCACGTAAAAATAAAAAAAAAATTTAGAGGGAAAACCCGAGCATCCCGAAGATGAAAGTCGCTCAAATTTTACAAGGTTTTAACTAACTCATTAGATGAGTCCATCGTACGCTTCCTTCAAATATTTTTATTTATTTTTAGAATTAGTAGACAATAGCAGAGTTTTCGATGAATTCTTGCAGTTTCTCAGACAACCACTTTTAGCAGTTAATCTTCGATAAATGCCGAATTTGAAGTTAATTCTTAATATATAAAACATATCGACTTTAAGTATCCCCGGAAATATTCATCGAGATTGGATTGAGATCCTTCAAAGTTACGCGCAGTGTATGTTTTATCACAAGGATTGCAGGTTTAACTAAAATGATAAGTATCAACCGTTTCCTTTCACCAACAATAGTACATTCTAATATACATAGTAATAGTAAATCTAATCTTTTATAATTATTTTTGGTTTAATTCTATGATTTTAGATTAATTATACCAGACCTCATTTCAACTTTTAAGTATTGTTTAGTGTAAAAATGTAAGAGATTAGTTTTCCCTTTCTATACGGTAGTATGGGTAATGAATTTTACGCCAAACTATAGAAAAACGTGAGGAGAGGCATGAAAATTACAATTCCTTACCCTAATATGTTAAGAGGATTTTCATCAAATTTCTGATAAAAATTTCTGAAGATATCTCAGTTAATATCATTTAGCAACCATGAAAAAATATAGAATCTCATCTTCAGCTATGGACATATTCGTCGTGGGAGAAAAGATGACTAGCGTCAAAGGTGAAAAGTTAATGCACCAAAAAGGAGGTTCTTTTCAGTTAAATTTTTACAATTGAGCGCAATTTTGAAGTGTCAAGCCTGCCGCCTACGACCAGCCTGTATTATCGCAGTGGCACTTAAGGCTGAACATTTTCCCAATCAAGTTCGGGATTGTTTTTTTTTTCAAAAGAACAATTTACGACGACTACAAATTGTTTAGTACTCTTTATTTATTTGCCTCTCTGGTGCATTTCTTTTCATTCATAAACATAGGGAAGGCAACAATGAAACAAAAAATAGCAAAATCGGTCTCGCTGGTTACTACGTTCACATAATATTTTACGTAGTGACTAAAAAGTTGGGAGCAAGTTAGTCCCATTTACCGGCGGTGAGAATATTCGGCAGCTATAAAAAAATAATTTAATTTCCTATCTTTGTGAATTTGGCGTCGCTTTCCGTGTTATTGTTTTGATAGAGGTTTAAGTGTAAGTGTCGTTGGTATCCAAATTTCTGATACCGTTCTTAACTTAGGCGATGGATTTATACACAGCCTGTCGATGAAAACTCTTAATTATCGGATAACCTACAGGCGTGAAATGAGCGGGAAATGGCTGCTCTCGAATAAAGACCCCCTGTTAAGAGTTCCCAACAAAATAAGAAAAGGAATGAAGGGTGCCTAAGGAAGGAAAGCCGATTAAGGAGAAAAGGGAATGAAGTAGAACAAAAATATACTCACGATTTTGTGGTTGAGATGAGCCAATTC
The DNA here is from genome assembly GCA_000376725.2 of Ladona fulva. Lineage (NCBI taxonomy): Eukaryota > Metazoa > Arthropoda > Insecta > Odonata > Libellulidae > Ladona > Ladona fulva. The sequence continues at coordinate 17,882 of KZ308461.1, read as the reverse complement.
CCTCTCCGTCACCTTCCTCCGGTCCTGCTCCTGCTGCTGCCGCTTGTATTGGTTGTATTTGTAGAAGAGATACATTCCTGGTAGTGCAAGGACGACCAATGGTTTCATAAGCGCGGAGGTGTTGAGGCTCCGCGGCATCGCTGGTCGACGCCCCTGGTTTGATCCACCGGCGGATGAGCGCCTCGCCGATGCCTCGCCGTCTTCACTTCGGGAAGTCACGCTTGAAAGTTTATTAACTTCTTTGTGGAAATGAATCGCCTTCCCTTCTTCTATATTTTATATGGCTGTCATTGGCAGAAACGGCAGAATCCTTCTCTCGTATTCGGCTATCTTCAAGAATATTTACCGAATTAACTTCAGCAAAATATTCAACGGGTACACACTCAGTAAAACTATTCTTTGAACATCCTCCCTCTCTAGTTATTCCACTTGATTACCGCTTGCAATATCTTTTACTACTATGACTATCTGTAAGAAACCAATACTCCTGGTAGTTTGTTGTTCAACTAACTTCTGTTTCACCAAGTTTCCTGTCGCTTTACCTACAGGAATAGTATCGTATCGTTCTAATGTTTCCTTACTTTTGAGGCTAAATATTGGAACTTAACGAACATATGCATGTATGGCACGATTAACGCGAATAGTTTAGGACGTATTCAATTCTATACTTTTATAACCGGCTCAATGTCAACCATGGGAGCAGGTCAAAACTATGGATTAATATCAGTTTAAGTTAGAGAATCAAGAACTGTTATCTACAGATTAAAGTTGGATGTTCTTTACGATAATATACACAAATACCAACCGGATGAACTATCGAGCAAGTACAACAGCGAAAACACAAGTATTCTAAGCCTCCCTAAGCTACAATTACTACTTCGACTAAATTGGAAGGAATCTAGTTACCCAACACGGTGGAAGTAACCCCACGTTTCATCCCTCCACATCCTTCGGGCGAATGTGTACACAAAGATGCCTTCGCGAACCAACTAGAACGCCTGACTGAACCAATTCGTTATTTCTCTCCTTGGGATACTCATCTAAGGAGCCAGGGAAAATCCCGGCAGGGATGAGCCGAGGCAGAAAACTCAAAACTCCGACACCTATCTCCTTATGTGTAAGTACCTATCGACGTTTCAAAGTTCAGTTCCTCCGAACGCACGTGGGAGGCGTAACGAGTAGCACACCTTCGCCTTACACCGACTAAATGCGCTCCGCCAGGTGAACCACAGAGGGATATGCAGGAGGGTATTGTGCAGAGAATGGGAGTGGGGTAAGCGAGTTGCTCAGCAAATCAAATGAGAGGATGGAAATTGGAGCGGGGAGGATATTGGAAGCGGAGGTGGGGGAATGGTTTGGGGTAAATGTTTTGACTGCGATTCGTCAAACGCCTGCTCCAGAAGATGAGGAGCCGGCGGAGGAAGTGAGAGAAGACCACGGAGGACCTCCTCTACCAACTAATCTCCGATTCCAAATGATTTATCTTAGTCTTCATTCCTCCATTCCTCCGATCACAACGCGCAAGAAAGAATGTAACTTACGCACTTCGACAAGATCTTCTCGATGGAAACACGTGGTTGAGTCGTAATGAAATCCAACGCTTTTTACGGCACTCCGGAGATTCCGACATGGGTCAGGAGTGTTCGTTCAGGTTTCGCAGTCTTCACCAACACGACGGCGTATCATGACACCGTTGCTTTCGCACTAGTTCCCTTCTCTTCCAACCCAAAAATACCGCCCTCCGAAGCACTTCTCTGTTGGCGGGTAGGAGTAGGTTCAATCTCTCCCTCCGATTTTCTTCGCCGAACTCCCGTCAACCCCTTCTTTTCGAACGGGTTCTCCCCACCGTTCTAAAACCTTTCGCCCTCACCATCGCTATCACTTCCCCGTGCTTTTCCTCTTCTTTCTGACTTCCCTTATGCCCTTCTCCGACCTCTCCCGCTGCCTCTAAAAACGGGCCGTAGAAGGCGCGTCGATCGGCTCCGCGAAAGAGAACTAGCGATAAAGAAGGGAGGAGAGACAGAGGGCGAGAAAGTGGGAAGTGGGATGGAGTGAGAACCTCTGGAGGGGGGGGGGNGGGGGGGGAGGGGGGGGGGGAGGGGGGGGGTTTTCTCACCCTAGCGCATGCGCGTGCCAGGCGGAGGCATACACGTGTATACATGGCCTACCGTGGCCCTAAATCGATAGGGTGGGAGGCCTTTGAGCGGGAAGATGCTTTTTTTTAATATTTGTGTCGGCGAGAGCCTTAACGCTTCCGAAACGTTAGATGTAAAATCGTCCCTTATAAAAGTGAACGTTGGGGTGTTGAGAGAGAGGGAGGTGGAGAAGTGGGAGTGAAGGAGCACAGTTCGTGCTGGAATTAGGAAGGGGGAGCACGATAGAAGAATTCCAGAGATTTGTTTGCTGTGTGATTCTTAAGCGGACCATTTGGTTGTGTAGGATTTAGGAAGAGAGGGATATCGTTTAAGCTCTTTCGCTAGACGACAAAAACTATAACGGGCCTGTCTCGTTATAATGATTTTTCTACTTCCTATAATTCTTCAAGGAGGAGAAAATAACGTTAAGTGAAAAATCTTCGGAATTAATTCTTTAAAATTCGTAATCCTTATCATCGTAATTTAGGTATTCAACATGACAAATTTTATAAATAAAATAACAACTTTAATGCATGTTTCTCCTCTTAATTCACATATAGTGAAGTACAAATTTCATATAACATGAAAGATTTTGATTTTTGCTCACTATCTCCCTGATTTAAACCTGGTATGATTAAGGAGTTACTTTCCTCGTACCACAAATCTCTTCTGAGACCTACAAGTTTTGTTCCTAGAGGATCTGCTTCCGGAAAATCTTTTTTGGCTTCCTTGTAAACATTTCAGGTAACATAAAGATTTTCTGAATTCTTTCAACGATATTTCTAATAAATGCGAGTAGATATTTAACATTTCTCTTTAGTAAATCTCTTTGGAAGCCTTATCAGTGACTTCTGCTTTCTTTTCTTCACAAGACTTGTGCAAGATCAATTCTCTCCGCTTCTTCGTGTGTGAACGTCTTATGTCGCCTAAAATGTAATTCCTCATTTTATTACCTCTGACATGCTACCCTAGAAACGTTGAGATCCCTAGTTCGAATTATGTATTGATGTATAGATTTCTAACAGTATAGTGGGAACAGTACATTAAATATTGCACTCCAATAGCTTAGGAAACGAATCTTCAGTTTTCATTAGTTTTTTTTTTAAGTCTGCAATTCAATCTAAACTAGCTTCTCATTACTATTGATTTTTTGAAAAATCCCGAAATATTTTGTTACATATTTGAAAAACTTCCTTAGAGTTCACGAATCCAGGTAATATAGTTGTTAAATTCGTTAAGCGCCCTTAAGGGTGATATTTATTCATATTCTTTGATGGTTTTAACATGTCTATTGGTGGAAAACAAACCTCCGTATAAGTTTATAGGCGAAGAGTGACTCATGTTGCGCCCCTTAAACATTGGGCCTTTTAGAGGTATGTGTGAAAGTCTATTCTTGCCTATATTCATTTTTATAGTACACTAACGGATAGCTTAATCTTAAAATTGTTGTAGGAATTATTCTACAATTACCAAATCAATGTTTATGCCAGACTAAGTTAAAATGAGGAATATTTCATCTTGTCTTATTCTTATGAAAATTTCTCGCATTCATCTAGGAAACTTTTTTAAGTGTATTATTTCTTTGGTTTGTAGGTAATAGTCTCTAAGTTAAGTTAATAGTCTCTAACTCTATTAATAACAGATATACAGAAAAGGGAGAAAGTGAGCCAAAACCATATTTATTTAGTCCTTATTAACTTCCTTAACTTCATATCCTTAGATACGAAGTTATTCATATACTCAATCGGTGTTTTTAGTGAATAAATCAAGGAAAATAGCAATTGGCATAATTATATTATTATTGGAAATATTACTATAAACGATACGTGCTTCAGCGAATATTAATATTTTGGAAATGCCTTCAGTAACAAGGAGAAGGGATCAACTCATGTGATTGTTGTCTATTGTGACATTGATAAAGAACTTCGGATGGGTGTTTTACATTTTCTAAAAAGATTGTGTCTAAGCTTAGTTTTCAATTATTGAAACTTATTTATTTAAATGAATCCCTTAAAATAACGATGAAAATTTAGGTATTCAGAGGTCATTTTTATATGCCCTGAAGAGAGAGGATCATCTTTTTTAATGCCAATTTTTTTACGATACTCCTTTCTTTACGATCCCTTTCAATCAATTTCAAAAGAATCTATAAAGTCCAACTGTGAGGGATTATTTGGAGAAATCGTCTGTATTTGAAAACAAAATATGGAATAAAATGTTATCTGTAATAATATAATTTCATTAGCTCTGAGAAAAATAACTTTCTGTTCGTTAATATTTTATCTGAAATTAAATACTAGATGGAACAAATGCTAATGAAAGCAATCGAGACGAAAATGGGGTTGGAAACGATACATGTGCTTTATTTCTCTGTCAGTATATAATTAAAGAATAAGGTTTTCATTGATAATTGTATCAAAAGTTTTAGGAAATATTTAGGAAATTAATTGATACAGTAATAAACCCACTTTAGGGGCCACTTTCGCAAGGGCAGCTGTTTCACTTAATGGAACGAAAAATTATATAAATGACGTAATATTTAGAAATCCATCTCGATTTTATCATTCAGTGATTCAATAATCTTAATAAATAATCTTCTCAATGATGTAATTTGAATTAAAAATAATCACTGTTCGAAGTGTCTTTTCAGCCAACTAAAGAAAGAAAATCAATATCTTATGTACTCAGAATGGGAAAACTTTTATCAATCAAACTTGCTATTGTTGGGATAAATTTGATATAAAACTGACTTTTTCCAGAGATATATTTTGTAAATATCCTTTGAAAGATTTTATTTCATCATTAGTTTTACATCTCAGCAAAAGAAAGGATTATAATAATCATATTTATTATGAATGGGTTCCAACTTTATTTTCTTTCCTCTTAATATTGAAATAAAAGAGCCTAGGTCAATAAGGTCACCACGTATCACTCAATGCTTTGTTCCATTTCAAACGAAGAGCTAAATATGCTCTAATCCATGGTCTTAATCAAAATACTTCGATTATATCTGCAAGTAAGTTTATTAAGCAACTTGTCAGTATGCTCTTTCATTTTAAAAATTGCCATTGGAGGACATCAAAAGACAGACAACGCAGCGGTTCAACAAGCAGCATGAAATTGCAAATTGAAAGATAAATGTAAAATGCTCGTGCAAATTTTGCGAAAAAAATATTGAATTAGTCCTGCTTACATAAAAACTCACAATGTTTCAATTTATGTGGGAGACGAGTAAAGAAATAAAACAAAGAAAACCTTGGAGCAGAACCCCGCGATAATGAAGGAGTGCATCATTTTTGGGTGCCTCAGCAGTATTGGAAAAGTACCACTTGAGTAGATGAATTCAGTCATTCTTCCCTTTGACTATTCGGTCATGCTTGCCTCTGAATTTCATTCATATGGAGCCATCACAATTTCAATTGCTCTCACTCATTATAAATAGCTTAGGCTATGCTAATTTTCATTCCTTTGCCATTCCTGCTCAAGGCAAGAATGAAAAGGTAGTAATGTATGGACTTCTAAGAAAATAAGTTTTAAAATTTATATTTTATCACCAATTCGCTCAATTTACTGTCATGCTTTTATGTACAACGGATCATTGTGAAATTGAATCAGCTGGTTTAGAAAACTCTCAGGGGAATGTTCTTCGTTTTCGAAAGCTTTTCATTGATGAGTTACATTATTGACAAAATAATCTAATTAGACAATAAATTATTTCCCTTGGACTCCGATGCCTATGATAATTTCACGCTATTAAAATTTTATTCATCAGTTAAGCATTTTCAAGAAAAACTTATTGTACAAAAGAGTATAATTTCAGGCATTTATTATATGAGCTTCAGTGACCATTCTCTATTCTCCTATACCTCATAATACATGACGAAAGGATTTGGAGCAAAACACTGAATAGCTTCTCTACGTAATCTATTTTTCTTTGCGCTCCCTTTATTTCTCCTCTTTTGTTAAACATGAACGAAGAAAATACAATCCGTAAAAATATGAAGCAATCGCATCAATGGTGGGTGCTATTTATCTTGAATTCCTTACCAAAAAACTATACCTTATGTATGAAACATCATTAGCACGTATTGCTACAGTTATTTCATGAAATCCGGAAAATATTCCATACAAAAGACTTGCAAAATATTTAATTTCAGAATTAATAGAATGGGTGTTTCTGTACATCATACTGTCAAATGACTGATAAATCATGGAACTGAAAATTCGAGGATAAAGCTGACGCTCCTCAATTCCTTAGTTTTTTCTCAAATGTGAACCAGAAAACCTAAAAGGTGAACTCATTGTCACGTTTTCCTTGTAAAATTTCTCTTGTTTTGTTACATTCCGCTATTTATATCTTATTTTTTAATTCAGCATATCTTTTCATGCGGTTTTGTGGCACGAGTATGCATTTATATTGCATTATTTTATTCAGACTTGTGGACTATTTTCTTATCCTTATTTTCTCATTCCATTCTAAGAATTTTAGTAGCACCTGTTAGTAGGTTTCGCAGGTTTTCCATACCCCCCTCTTGCGAGTGCTTTTCTGCAGTGTGTCTTGCTGTTTAGAAAAGTGTATACCCAATCCACAAAACAGTTACCTCATTTTGCTACTTTTTCTGCTTTTTCTGCCCCAAAACCTTTATAAATCTTCAATTCCAAGGATTTAGAAAATACTTGTCTCAATGTCACCCATTATAAAGTCGTTTTATTAGAAGTACCGGGTTCAAACCCGGTTCGGTAACCGAGATTTGTAGAACGACCTTAGTGATACACGCATTCACGCGTATGAAAACGCAGGATTACATATTACCAACCAAGGAAACAGTGGTCACCTTTTCAATACGTTCTACTCAGTTCTTTTCTCCCTACTATCCTTTCCGCTTTCATTCCACTCGTACAACACGTCGCTCCCCTCGCAAGCGACCGACGAGTGCTTGGACCACACATCATCATCCTCACGTTGCAGGGGACATTTTGCTAAGGGAAAATCCCTGAAGAGTCCTCTGCAATGTGTTAGTGTGGGTGTGATGTGGTAAAACGAGTTCCTCTTAATTACAGTAGTGAAAAAGTTGAAGAAGACCCGAAGAAAAACGCGTCTCACTTCCAAACTCTCACTCAGAAAGTTTCGTTTTATTCACCAACTCATAGCAGCAAAGTAATTAAAGGGCCGTGTACATGATCGTCAACTAGCAGGAAGAATTAAGGAATCGTGTGGGAGCCCAGCAAATTTGTTTTTCGTTTCAGTAACTGTATGTATATGTTCTGATGTAGTATGTTTATCTTCCTCACTTTGATTTGAAGGATGTTTCAGAAAATTAAGAAACCTGATCAACAGTCAACATCTGAAAATTTGACACTGAAGCCCATCCGTGTTCACTCCTGACATCGCTTTCCACTTATTCACTTCGCAGTTTTAAATACTTTTATTTATCCTCTTGTAATTTAAATAATGAGATGATGTGAATCTTATTTGATTGCGTTAGGAATTGACTCGGTGAATTTAAGTCAGCGTAATGATTGCCTAAGAAAGATAATATTCTTCACCCTTCGGCCGCGAATGCGGTAACGAAGTTACACTAACGTCAGTTTTCTTTCTTTCTTTATGTATTAAGCTCGGTATACTGTGTGGCTGAAATCTCAAGGAGAAACAGGTGTAAAAAACATCGACATGGCTGGGACACTAACCCAAAACATTCACTCTCTGGTCAGGTGTTATTTACCACTGAAATACCATACCGATTTAACCTATGAGATTGTTTTTCAGCAAATTTGAAATGAAGCCTTTGTTCCAATCACTGTGTTATTCCACTGGGGATAATTTCAGTCTCAGTTCAGGGTAGTCTCAGCTTTATTGAAGCTTTTCTTGCTGATCTACTCGAAATAAAATTCGTAAATTTTTAACACAGGTAGATAGGTTTTAATTGTAAATGTACTTACATATGATGGTTATTAGCCATTTAAATTTATTTATTTTCAACGTTACTTACTTATATATTGAAATAAACTACATTACGTTTGGATAGCAGATGTTTTACGAGCTACAAGTATTTGTAACAGTGTAATAGTAATGATCAAATAAGAAAATATGATACACCATAACATGATAATCACTCACAAAAGCGAACAAGAGTTTTAAATAATCAAATGATTTTGCATTACCATTTCATCCACTCTTGGAATGAAAGTCATTCTCCAAACATCCATCACCATAATCTCGTATATATTTGCGTTCCCTCAGGAGTTCCGCTCTAAAAAATACTGCTCTCCCTCAGTAAATATTATTGTTGTATTGTAGATATAACTTTTTATGTATAAATTCCGCTAATAGACAATATTTTTGCGGTCCTTACGCAGCAACAAAATTTTATAAGATAAACGAGAACTTTTATGGGAGGATCTAAGATCATAGAATTTCTTCGTCTGTAGTTGTGCTTATTTTGAAAATCTAAAATGAAGTGATAATGCAAAATTAGATAACCAGAGTCAATCTATGGATCTGTAATGGATACTAATACAAATGAACTTGAAACATTGAAGAACACCGTCCAATAATTCTGTTAGAGTTTTCTTATGAGCTAATAGACTCGGTGTATCGCAAATAAATATTTATATAAAATTCCATCCAATATCAAATACATATACAGCACAGAAAAGCCGGTTAATCGTCTGAAATCAACTATCTGTTTGGCAGAAATAACTTTACNAGTTCACATTTACAAAACAAGAGCCCATCGCAACTCTTTCTAATTCTCTTTATAAGGAAGAGAATGGTGTTATCACTCTAAAAATGTAGACTTGGTTTTTCATCGCAGGCATACAATCCCTAAAAATAGGGTTGAATGCGATGACGTTGCTATGGGAACACCTTTTACATTAGCATAGTCGTCTATTGCTGATTTTACATTGTGTCACTTAATTTTCGTTATTTCCTGATTAACTTTGAGTCTTATGTCGTCAGGATCGAATCATTTAGTGAATTATGTTCCTGACACGTATCGGCCTGTTATTCGAGTTTGTTATTTCTTCTAAACTGTATTATTCGGAGAGATGCCATGCCTACCAATGTGCCTTTCGTAAGAGAACCACTTTACACTCTTCATACACACCACACACTACAAGGATTACTTAAACTTAACAGCTTAAAGTGAACATCTATGTTTACAGATGACTTTGTACACCCGAGAGAAAAATAAGAAATGCGGAAAACGTGTTTTCCAGAGCGAGGGGTAAATCTGTATTCGGCAGCTAAGGTTTGTGTAAGCCAGTTCGTTTATGTCAGACTTCGGCGGCTAAAGAGTTAACGTGTGTAATTCATTTGTTGTGTGCTATATCTTATATTTCTTGTTTGAGATAATCTGTAAGTCCGCTAGAGGCTCGATTTATCGGGCCTTATATGCCCGTGATGAAAAACCAGAATTAGGTTTTTAGAGGGATAAAAGCATGCTCTTTCATTAAAAAATAATTCGAAATAGTTTTGAGAGGGTCTTTCTCTGTAAATGTGAGCTGAATATACCCTATATTTGGCGTCGTAACGAAAATCGCAACATTTAAACTCAATTTTTAAACTAATGGACGGCATTGAGAAAATTAAACTTTATTATCAAACACTTTGTATAGAGTAATTATAGGGCACAAAGTTTCGTGTTTATCTTACCTTTATTTCAAAAGATATAAAATGCCAAACTTTAATTTATTTTCCAGCCATAATTTTTTTGGCCGATTTTGCTTCAAATTTTCTTCGCAGAAGTCTCTCTCAAAAACGTATTTATTATTTTGTGTAATAGAGCAACAAAGGTTCTGTAGAAATAGTAGGAATGCCAAGTTTCGTTTTGCTCAACGGAATACTGTCTGAGATAACGTGTCTCAAATTTGCTAAAAATCGATGTCTAACAGTAGAAGGCTGTAGTAGGAGGTGAAAAAAATGACTAAATCTCAGTAAATATTTCATTGATGGATGTAGAACTTTGCAAATGTTCATAGAATATATGAATGTATATTTACTCAAAATTTCATTGAAATAGATGATGGTCGAGCGGGGCATTTCTCTAAAATTGGTCCACATGACATGACATGCCCCAATAGAAAAGAACGTCATTCCCTCGCCACTTCTTTCTAATGCTTGTTTACTCATCCGAGGCAACAGTGACGTATTAAGTGTAGAAATAGCAGAAACATTCCGATAAATTTCGAAATAAAAGAAAAAGTAATAAAGAAATCGACACTAAAACGTGTAAACACGACTAGAATAAGATTGGTTGCATATTTAGCCTTTGAATGAACAGTTTGATGGAAATCCTTTCAAATTTAGGTATTTTAATGAATAAAGTAAGAAAGTCTTGCTCTTTCGAAAATGAATCGGGTGCAATCTTACAGAAACATATTTTTAGCTCCAAGGTTCGACTCCGGAGGTTTACGGTTGTTGTAGTATAATTATAAGTGCTTTGACAGCTGAGGTCATTTCGCACGTAGGCTATCATCGAGAATTGAACCCGGGACCGATTTCACTGAAGTTGAGGCAGCCATTTAAGTTCTTTGAGTTTCAATCGAAGCAATTTCAAATTCATATATACGGCATTGTCTGAAAATTTTCTTAATAATGAATTACGACTTTACTCCAGATATGGTGAAATTATTTCGCTATCTTTCCTCGTTCTTTTCTCATATATGATGATAATTGGATGCAAACCAGTGGGGAAAGGAAATATAAATGAAGACAAAAACCGCAATTCCGCTGGAAATCTCTAATTCATAACGGTGGAATACTTACTGAATATGATTTACTTTCTGACATCTGTTTGCCTCGTATATTTATTATATCCCAGGGCTATCTAAGTTAATACTTAGCCGCATCCTCTCCATCTTCTTCTGTAACTCCAATCTTCTCCAAATCGGTCTTCACCACCAATCGGATTCCACCACCTCTGTCGTGGTCTTCCCCGTTTTCTTCCTTCAGAATTTCTTTTTAACACATTCTTTAGCGCACAAACCTCCTCTTTTTTCTGTATGTGTCCAGCCCATCTGATTCTTCTGCTCTTAATTTCACTTATATATATCAGCACCCTGGTTTCCGATTTCCATATTATGCCTTCTACTCCATTCTCCTTGCTCTTATAGAGACCCGTAGACTTTCCTTAGTATCTTGTTTTCAAACATTATCGGCTTTTTCTCCTCCTTATTTAATTTCCATGTCTCTGACCCATAGAGCAATACTGAAAAATTTATTGTTTTGTAGATTCTGATCTTTGTTTTACGTGACAGAAATGTTGAAGATATTCGGTTGCATACATGTAGACATCTATTTGCTAGATTTAATCTGTTTTGTACCTCCACTTCTTCATTGTTATTATTTGATATACTTACTCCTATGTATTGAAAATTGTCTACTTAAATAAAATATAAAAAGTAAATTCGTGCCCATCTATTTCTAGGGGCCTATGTTTTCATTTTGGCGTCATGCGAAATGCATGCTTTTGGCCTTTGCCTCCCATTGCCCCCAGGACTTGCTCCTACTTTCGGCGATAACACTGTAATAATAATAATATACATCTCTAAAATAGTATTAACGTTGAAATTCAAGATTTAGGTGGGAATATCTTGCGTATGTTCTTCTACAAATAAATTTTCCCAATATCGTCTAATTATCGTTGGTTGAAATCAGCTAATAATTCTTCACCGTTGAAATATCGATTTGAGGAATTTCGTATCATCATTTCATAATTTTTTTACAATCTTTGTCAAAGTTAATTCGGAAGAATATTTCAACTCAATGACAATAACTTAATCAAATTTTTATCAATGTTTCACTTAAATATTTTACTTTAACCTTCTCAACGCATTAAAGAATACGAAATTTATTTACAAATATTTACGTTGCTACAAATAAACTTTGGTTACTACAGATACTTAAAGAAATTCAATAGGGCCATTCCATGTCAAGTGGACCAACGGTCCCCGCTCGACCATCACCGATTTCAATGAAATTTTGGGTGAACATACATTCATATCTTCTATGAACATTAGCCAAGTTTTACATCCGGCGATGTATACCATATTATTGTCATCGTAACGAAATTTGTAATATTTACAGTCAATTTTTAAACTAACGGAAAGCAATAAGAAAATGAAACTTTTTTTCAAACATTTGTTTTAAGTAGTTATCAGAAACAAAGTATCGCGTTAATCATATGTTTATTTGCAGAGATATAAAATGGCAAACTTTAATTTTTTTCGCGCCACAATGTTTGGGTGGAGGTAACTTCACCTTTATCCCGATTTCTCGGGTATTATATACCCGAGATGAAAAAGCAGAATTAGGTTTTGAAAGGGATAAAAGCATGCTCTTTCTTCTAAAAATAATTTGAACAAGTTTCGAGAGGGTCTTTTTTTGTAAATGTGAGCTGAATATATTTTCGGCGTCGTAACGAAAATCGCAAAATTTACACTCAATTTTTAAGCTAACGGACGGTATTAAGAAAATGAAATTTATTATTCAAACACTTTATATAGAGTAGTTATAGGACGCTAAGTATCGCGTTAATATTTTGTTTATTTGCAGAGATATAAAATGGCAAACTTTAATTTTTTTCCNGCGAGATGATCTGTGAGATGCACCGCGTCCGTCCGTGGCGGGAGAAGCCGCAGTGCCTCCAGAGAAAAGAGGTCGAGAGGTGTCTCCATCCATTATACCCTAGCAGATTTACAACCGATCCCGTTTAGGGTTCTTAAGCGCGTTACTGGATGCTCCGTCTTAAGCCCCCGAAGAGAAAGGGTCTGCCAGGATCGATCTTTTACGGGAATTCCGCCATGCTAATGGGAGGGCAAGGCTTTAAGGGAGTCGGAGGAGGTCCATTAAGGCAGATAGTGCAATTAGGATAATTACAAGGCGATGCGACGAAGGGCGACACGAGTGAGAAAATCGAATTCATTTGAGGGATACGTCGGAGATTTGTGCGGAGGATTTCCATAACGGGAGTCAAAAGAGTTGATTCGAGGCCAAGGGCTTCGGTCCGGTAACGAAATAATCGATGGCGCGGTTAAGTTAGGGCTTTTGGGATCTGACTTCCCCGGAATGGCCCAAGGAAGTCCGAGGAATGAAAAGTGAGAGGATTGGCGACGACGGAAAGAAAACAGAGTGGATGAGTTAGAGAAGGAATTGGGGATTCGTTCTCTTCTTGAATGAGATGAATCTTTTCCTATCTATCTTCCGCTAGTTCAAATGAAACTTGGCCGCTTTTTCTCCTTTCTGAATTTTAACATGGAAACGAAAGATGAAATTTTACGTTATGCTTGATTCACAATAGGAAAGGCGAACAAAATGCAGTTATTAGCCACGAGGAATCTAAGCAAACGCTTGCCAAGAGTCGAAGGAATCTTTAAGGAAAATGTACACGGCTGTGGTAAGACATTAGACTTCGAGAAAAACTCCTAATAGCCGTTGTTTGCAAGCAAACTAACCGTTGAAGAATCCCAACCAGCAGCGGTTAGGGTTCTCAGTGGTCGCGATTTGCAAGTATTGTTCTCAGTACGAATTTCGGCGAATTTGCCATCTTTGGGAGAGAAGAATAACTGAGGAAAGGAAGGAATGTTATATATTATGTTTCCTCATTGACCTCTTCCGGAATACTACAGCGCAATTTAGGATCCATATGAATAAGGTTCGGTCACAGATTTAGAGATGAACAGAGCAGTGGAGTTAGTGGAGATTTCGGGTGCGGCAGATATAAGGAAAAGGGTGAAAGGTAACTTTGCACATTAATGCGTGTGCCAAGGAATATTCCCTAGGAGAAACGGACGTGAAGGATGTCTGACCAGGACTTGAAGCCAGATCTACCACTTTCCGGATGACTGCTGTAGCCAATTGAGCTATCGTACTGGAACCATGAGACTATGGGGGCAATGGACTACGACTGTGGACTATGCTGCTTAGTCAGACGAATCCTTGCCCACACATTTTCCCAAACTCGACGTCCAACTGTTCTGCTACGAGGCTCAATTGGCTAGAGCAGTCACCCGGAAAGTGGAAGATCCTGGCTCGAATCCCAGTCCTGTCAGACTTTTTTCATGTCCGTTTCTCGTTGAAAACTTCGGCAGATATGTTTATGTTATGATAGTCCCTCGGATGGGATTCGCTTCAGGTGTGGTAATCAGCGTCTGATGAGATATTTTCGAAAATTCATCGGCACTGACCATTTTGATGGAAAAATGTGACGTTGCGATGCCACTTGAAAACTGAACAACTAACTCTAAGAGAAATCGACAAATGTGACAAGGAAAAGATCGCAGATAGTTATTTCTGTTCGTGTTTTCTGCAGATCATCGGGGAAGCTAACATTTACTTTTACTAACTTTACATTTACCCCACTCTCAGCTCGTGGGGTGAGTAAATGTAAATAAGGAATGATTGTTTTTCAGTGAAGAATAACAAGTAAAATCTACGATAGAATACATTCGTACAAACCAGTCCCTCACGCTATTTTCTTTCGGAGTATACTCGTTATTTATCTCGTTTATTCATAATGTTGCATACTTTCTTTTTCTACAATTGAATCACCTTCCTTCCTTTGTTTAGTAAACTTCCAAGCGTCTTTTTATACATTTTTATTTATTACTTATGCCACTTCTTCCCAACTTATTGTTTTTGTGGCATTTTTTTCAACTCAAACCTCGCGACACGCTTAACCACAAGTACGTAACATTCCGTCTTAATTCAAAATAAAAAGATGGAAATACCATAAGATCAGAGGATAAAACCCTTTAATAGCCATATATTGATTTTTATCAAGGGACGAAATATGTCGAGAAGTAATGGGCATACATAACCCGAAATTTGAAGATAAAGTAACCCTCGGGTATTACGTGGAACCCTAAGAGATCA
Source organism: Ladona fulva (assembly GCA_000376725.2). Lineage (NCBI taxonomy): Eukaryota > Metazoa > Arthropoda > Insecta > Odonata > Libellulidae > Ladona > Ladona fulva. The sequence continues at coordinate 2,870 of KZ308461.1, read as the reverse complement.
TTCGTTGTGGCACACCGGTTGCGATTTACTGCTTTAAAGTGACGTGAATCCGTTCACTTCAGCACCTCAATAACCATATTAAGACACACTCGACCAGGTATCAAGGATTAAAGGTTGAACCGAGAGAAAACGTAAAAATTAAAGTTAAATTACATATGCGATAAAATGCAAGAGACAATTAATAAAATATAATTTAAAGCAGACCAACAGTCAATGGAATATTTGTAATAAACTTCAAACAAATGTTTACAACGAAATTTGGGTACATATTTACTCTCGAAAAATTGAGTACATCTACATATGTAACCTGTACATATGTATCCTGCTAGCCGTCTTTCAGCGTATGGCAGGGGGTGCATGCACCTTGACTCTACTCCCCTAAGTGATTACTTTCGCCCATCATTGGCGGAAAAAAAGAATTTTTGAAACGACATATCCTAGCAACTATTTCGCTAATTTTTTCTCAGAATCAGAACGGTTTATGTAGCATGGGGGACGCATCATACCAGCTAAATCTTCTAAGAATGTACCTTCTCTGAACTTATTACGTTAAGGGTTAGATGTAAGAAGAGACTAATTAGTCTTAATCTCGCTCATAAATAAAGACGATTTATTATTAATATTACGAAAATCAAGTCTTTCTTTAAATGTTCTATCTCCTAGAGATTCCCATTTTGCATCCTGAAGCACCTTTTGATTTGACGCAACAGTTTTATACGAAACGTAAAGCCCTTTGCTCTACTTTCTCTAATTCGTGCTCTTCCACATATATTACGGATGTAGGTACCCATGTTATTTGTGAAGGTTTTTTCAAGACATTTCACCGATTCTACTATTGATAAAGTTTTTTCCTCGGAGGCTTTACGAATAATCAGTGGCTTTAGTTTTCCTTTCGAAGACGTTAAGTACTGAGCATTTGTCTATATTTGGGCTCTAACTGCCAATCATTGCAACGCAAGTCGTAGAGGATCAATATTTCCTAATTTGTCGCAAATGACATACGTTTAAAGTAATAAACTGTGGATTTGAAGCATTATCAAATTATCTAGATCTGGTGCTAGCCAGAAGGGAATCTAGATAAACTTTCCGGAGTAAAATATTACTGATGCATACGAATTCTTTCAAAAGGTATATGCAAAAGAAGAAAAAGCAAAAAGTTGACTCCTGCAGGGAAACTTGGAATTTGGGTAATTTTCTTCGTTCTTTTAGCAAAAAGGGTTTCCTCTCTTTCCTTTCACAATCAATCGTCGGTGAGGCTGATGTAACAGGGAGGTCGAATAATACCAGTCATCTCTTCGGTGAACTTTCCTCTAAATTCTTTGAATAATCTTAACGAATTTTCACGACCAATTTAAGCGGGAATGAAGCATTTCATGATTGATGAATGATTCTTTTATCAATGAAAATGGGGAAAGAATTCCAAGAGAAGAAAATTCTACCTCACTTCTCATCTTGCCTGGTAAGCCTAATTCCCTGTCCAAAGCTTACGATAGTGCGGGGTCGAGGATCACCGGCCGTTGCGGCGGAGTGGTTAGCTTGCTAGCGTTCAAAAACCAAGGTCCTGGGTTCGAGTCCTGGCTAATCGGATATTTCTGGTTAAGGAATGGTTTGAGTTCGTCAATAATAATAATTATAGAAATTGATGGAATTGGGATGATGTTACAATTTATATTAAAGTTGTTCTTGTATTGTATTGTACATATTTATCTTGACTACACACGAAATATTTATATTAAGTTCAGATTTAACTATATACACAATGTACGTAAACATCATATGTTAACTAATGTATGTTCATGAATTTTGTCATTGATTTTAAAAGTAATATAAAACGCATGTTTATCATTACTATATTGTATATTTGTATTACATTTACTTAAGGTTTTCGTAGTTTTATCTATTCTTTTAATTTCACTAATTTGTCTTCTTTTTACATTATGTACTATGTGTTTTCGTGTTTTCTTTCACCCCCTTCTCTGTTGGTGTTTTCCCACACAGTGGGGTTTTTTTCTTCTTCAACCTTCAGTTGGGAAGGTTTTTCCCTACAAACCCAAATTTTTTTTTGCACTGTTGCTTTCTTTCTTTTAATTCTAAACAATTTTAATTTAAGCGTATGTTAATATATATTTTAACACATGTTTAATTTTAAATTAAACGTATGTATTAACGATTGAAATTATGTGGAAGAGAGGCCAACTTGGCCTAACCTCTCTTTAATAAAGAGTTTATTCATCCATTTCATCCTAAACCTCCACATTGATATCACTTTCAGCTTCTTTTTGTTTTCCGTCTCTAAAGGTTTCATTGCTTTCAGCCGAGCCTTCTCCAATATTTCCATCGTCCATTTTTCCCATCCATATACTATTATTCTCCATATGAAGACTTTTACAAAGCATTTACTCAATTCCAAATTCATTCATTTATTTTTACGTCTGAAAACATCCTACTTACTATCATATTCTTTTTTAGCAATAGCTGCCGTTTTTCTACTTCTGAGAAACATCTGTTACCGCTGGTAATTATGCTACTAAGATAAGAGAATTCATTTTGTTTTGTTTATTCTTTTATTATATAACATTGAATTGAACTGGGGTTCGTTCTTACCTTATATATAGCCATTGCATTATTAGAATTTGTTTTTAGTTTCAATTTTTCCATTCTTTTGGATAAAATTCAAACTTTCTACTCAATTTTCCAACTGATTCTGCTAAGATGAGAGTATCATCTGAAAACCTAATGCAATGTGTCCATTTCCATTCCATATTTAGGCCTCTCTTTCATAGGAATAACAAGTGTGAAAAATAGCGACACGACTGGGACTCGAACCCAGGTCTCCCACTTTCCGGGCAGGTATTCTAACCACTGAACTA
>KZ308460.1:831219-867676 GCA_000376725.2 Ladona fulva | reverse complement strand
AGGAATGGATGAGAGATAAAGGAATGAGAGGACTTTCCTGGAAAAAGGGAGGGAATACGAGGAAATGAAGATGGAAAAGAAAGGGGAAAGACAAGTCATTTACGTAACGGCTTTCTGGTGATTTTCATATATACCTACTATAGATATATTTTCGTTATTTATTATTTAAAATTTTGCAGTGGGAGAATTATGAGTGTAGGATGCCCGATTATGTGCCCGCCCATTATATTAGAGTTCTTACTGATTTTTTCAGTTTTACGATTTACATATATTATTTTGCGTTGGTTATTAGATGTGATGTATTTTACAGATGAAGGCTGAGAATGATGAAACTTTAACACCGGAAAAACAACAAAAAACATTGAATTGCTCTTTCTGCATTGATCTTGTTTTAATTTTAAAAGAAGTACAATTGAAATTTGTCATGTTTATTTTATATAAAGCATCTGTCAGATATTGGACCTTATTAGACATCGGTTTACCTTATTTTTAGAAGTTAATTCAGTTATGAATAGAAAATCGCAAACATTTCAGGTAAGGCAGTAATCGATACCAAAATCTTCACTTAGCTATTCCACCAGTTCTTTACATTTTCCTAAATTATCATTCACACAAATACATCACAGAAATATTTTCCTCAGTTCCAATAGTTCAATCCTGCATAGTATATCAATGCGCCTTATCCGTACTTTTTAACTAGTGGCCTAACTAGGGGAGGGGTACATTCAAACTTTTAAATGCCAGAAGAACCGATGAAGCTGGAAAGAGCGGCCATACTTTTTAGAGAAGCTACATTATCATCCCTCTCCTCGTTTCCCTCACTCCAAAGTCACCTCGGAATAAAACTCCGAGTTCCTTCCTGACTAGATGGACTCGGAATTCCATCGGAAAAAGCGCTCCCGGAGAATTCCTCGTCATCGATTCTTTCAGAGCATCAACCATTGATAAGCTCGCGAAACGTCGCGACAATGGACGAGAATCCCCCGCCTCCGAGGGCCACGCTGAAACAGGATCGGTCACCCGGTGACAATGAGCCACTCCTTCCAAATGAAAAAGTAAACAAATTCCTGACCCTCCCCGTGAATCCAAGGCAGGAGGGTGAAAGGGGGAACCCACAACCCCTTCCTGCAGAGAAATGGAACGAACGTAGGGACTGACATTCAGACGAAGATTGCGTTCGGAGACGCCACCGACGATGCGAGTAAAAGGTTTCGAGAGTGGATGAACCGAAACATCAAAGGCAAAAACCAGGAAACGGCCGAAGAGCGAACGGCAGCAAAAGTGCATTAAATCTTGATGGCATTACGCTGCGGAAAGAGGGAGAACGGGAAAAAGGATAAAACACTGCGAGACCGATGCAACGACGCATTAAAATTTTACACCCGTTTCATTCCTACTTTTTCACCCTTTCTCTCTCTCTTACGGAATGTCTCGAAGAGTAATGGGTGCGGAATGCGTTCGTTTCCCCGATTCCAATTTCATGGATAAGTGAAAAAATCGATCGCTTCGTTCCAGGGTATCTAATCGGAACCGAGACGAAAAGCGAAACCGGAACATTCCGTGATTTTTCGGAGTGAAAACCGGACCGGAACATTAAAATTCTGGAAGTTGAACTGATATTCATTCATTGAATGAACGAATCGATGGTTTTATTCCTGGAAATCGAAAAGTCGCAAAACGAAAACATTTTTCCGGTTTCCGGAACTGGTATAATCCGTTATTTTTGCTTGAGTGAAAACCGGATCCGAGCGAAAAATGTTGAAATTTTTTCTGTATGTACCGAACCCATTGTTTCTTCTGTTTTGGTTCTCTGTCCACATTTTAATCGGTTGGAAGGAATGGTCTAGGATAGGAATCCCAGAGAATGTTCTAGGTTCGATTAGGGTAGGTTATGGTTAGTCATATGGTTAAGAATACTGAGGGAATAATGAGATTGCCCGGGAATAGGTTTGAGAGCTGCAAGAAAGAAATTGCAAGATCCATGGAAGTGAATGTAGTTAGAGTATTCATAACCCAAATGATTAGTTACATAATACAGTTTGCTGAGACCGAAAGTGGAACCACGGATTCCTTACTTTTCGTTCCGGGAGTATATTTTGAAAAATCTATGGTTTCATTCAACGGCGGTGTCTAACTGGAACCGAAAATTAGACCGAAAGAGGACAAATTCTTACCGTAGAGAAAGCAAAACTGGAAAGTGAAAATTTTGTATCGGAACCGAAATATCTATTGCTTATGGTGGTTTGATCTCAAACCTTGAACGCGTGTAACAAAGAGTGGTTCGACTCGTAAAGGGCGTCCGCAGGTTTATAGCCGTCCGTAGGATATCAGTGTATCAGAAATCATCAAAATGATCAAGGAGTATCAGAATAAACAAGGTTTGAGTGCAGAAATGAGCTATTCGAGGATTTTTTGAGTAGTGATTTGCATTACGAAATATGCTACATGATGATTCCCGCTCTCAGCGAACGCAACTTAGCGAGACGGTATGAGATTTCTCGTGATAATAGTAAGGTGGTAACTATACGTCTATTTTCCTGGGTTTCCATGTGAAAAGTGGATTAAGGGAGAACGGCGTTTTTATATTACCAGCCATACGACATGCGATGAATCGCGATTCATAAATGTAAAAGCATACCGGAAACTGTTATTTGCTTTTTCGAGGGATGACCTAAGTTGGCTTATGGGGGGCAGGTAATGTGTTAAGTGTTACTGTTAGTGTTAAGGCGAAGAGAAGGAATTAAATGATTGGGTAAGAGAAGGACAGCCTGGAGACCGCAACGAACCAATTGTCAACTCATGATGACTAATTGATTAGTGTAGCGATAGCTAAATTTGACTAATTACGTGTTACGGTGGCTTTCAGCACCATAAGTGACATTTATAGTGCATAGGTGATCTCCTAGCTTTAGTTATACAACAGGTTTATGCTAAATTTAAATACAACGTTGTAATGAAAAAATGTTAAAAAACTTTCAGAGGGATTGCAATATTTAAGGGCTAGCGGATAGCCAAGTGGACAACGCGTTCAACTTCGGAGAAAACGGACCCGGATTCGATTTCCGGAGGGGACATACGTGCGAAATGACCTCCGCTTTCGAAGCAATTTTAATAATACTACTATTATAACATTTAATGCACGGAGCGAAAAGATACTGGTCGGAACAGACTCGACTGCCGGGGTGAAACCGGGACAGAACCGAAATCCGCAGTTCCCATCGAACCGGAGCGAAGACCGGACGGAAATAATTACCGCTCGATGCTCTGCTTTATTCGAGGTCACGCGCTCTTTCCCCTTTCCATTTCGGACATTTATTCTCTCCCGAGCCACCTTTATTTTCGGGTGACAGAAATGGAGCGAGGGAAGGATGTGTTCAACTTTGTGCTTGAGTCCGCGGCCGATTCCGAAAGTCACATTCGTCATTCCCTTCGAGAATCCTCGGGGAATTCAACATTTTCCACGCTGATTCCGGGTAGTGCTTAAAAAGTGAGGGGGGAGGAATGGATGAGAGATAAAGGAATGAGAGGACTTTCCTGGAAAAAGGGAGGGAATACGAGGAAATGAAGATGGAAAAGAAAGGGGAAAGACAAGGGAGAGGGATGAATGTAGACGGGAGCATCCGGGGCCGTCGCCGCGGGCCACTCCGAGTCAAGGGAGACGAGAGAAAGAAAGCGAAAAAAGCGAGCGTTACGCGCGGAGCGTCGTCATTTTTTTCAAAGGTTATGAATAGGAGATTAAAGAGTTATCGAAAAAAATCCAGCGCCGCTTTCTTTCTTCGTGTTTTACCGTCCTGTCGTTCGGTGCTATAGGTGTGCGTTCGACAGCGGAGTGCGGCAAGACTGCCGGTTTCTATCGATCGGATAGACCGGCAACGGATTATTTTTATTCCGTCCGAAGAGCAAAAAAGAGCCCGCGAGGACGCTGAGCGCGGCCGTGGCGTTGATAGTAACGTTCGGGAAAGGGTGCCTATAAAATATCCGGCACGAAAATTTTTAGGAGCGGACACGACCTTTTTTGTTTTTCGCTCGTCCGACGGAATTGGAAATGTTTTTTTTTTCATCGACTTTCGTTTTTTTGGCGTTTTTTTCCCCGCGGAGAATGCAGCGCATTTTTGGCGCACCGAACCTTTCCCCGCCATTCCATATTTCTATGGCAACAGGGAAATTAAATTCGGTCGCACCGTGGGATTTTGGTTTACGAGGCGGTCCGGGCGTGCCTATCTCCCGCCGCAATATCACGCTGACTTCGTTGAAAAGATGGCTCGGTCGAAATTACAGATAATTTCTCCTGAGGAGCGAATTTGTACCGAGGGATAACCCCTCGATGGTTAGTTACTCCATCCGAGCTCGGCTTAAGTTCTTTTCAAATGCCTATTGATGAGGAATGCCCGATTCGGAAATTCGCTCGGGAAGCGTTGCTCGCTTACAGTTTATTCACGGTGGGATTTCGAGCGCTGATGTTACCTGATGGAGTATCTTCGCGATTTTGACGCGGAACCAAGCCGCAGATAACTTCCTTTTTGCGCGAATTACGAAGACCAAAAAGTTTTTGCGGATACAAATCCTGTTTTCATTCAGCTTTGGATGTTAATGCTTGGCTGAAAGAGAGCCGAAATTTTGCACGACTCCCGAGATTTTTTCATCTCTTTCCTCACGTGCTCAAAGAACCATGCTCCTCTTGACTGGCATGTTTGCGAAGGATTCGAGTTTATCTCTATGGAAATGCCACGCTAAGAGTGGATATCATGTATTTGCGATTTGCAAATATATTTGAGACAACGGAGGTCGTCGAGAATTAAGTGTGTTTTACGAAGAGAATTATTTGCGCTTCCCGCAGTGAGAAATCTCTCGTCTACTTTATTCGTCTTTTAATTTTTGAGAGTTTGAAATTAATCTAGAATATATGAGGAATAGTCCTACCTCTATGTCCTGATAAATGGAACTTTTATCATTTTTCTTTTTGTATATGATAGAGAAACATGCATCCTTCATTATTATTTACCTCAGTTTTGTTATTGGCTGTGATAATATGCTACTGAGAAATGAGTAATGCTGAATAATGACATAGTGACATAACTTTTGCAAAGACGTTTTACGGCAAAAATGAAGCAGCTGCTTCACACCTGGTGAACAAAATCGTCTTTAAACACCTATAATTTTCTTCTCGACAAACATATCTCCAGAAACTATAGACATAATTGAAGTATAGCCATTAGCAAAGAGGATAATTATAAAAACAATCTCCAGAAAATGTAATCTGAGAGCAGAGAGCAGAAAGTTTAAAGCAGAGACAAATGACAGGTTGAGATACCAGCTTCCCGAGGGGACCACTTATTGGTTATTTTCATTTTTATGATAAATAGCGGCAAGAAAAAAAATTCTTTCCACTTGAGGATGCTAAATAAACACCTGAGCACTAAGTCTGTGAAGAAATACTTCCCAAATAAAGCTGCAAAAAAGTGGTCCCTATAGAGAACAGTACCCTATAAAGGGTTAAGGCTCTCCTTTTAAATGCTACGAAAAGTGTTATTTGCAGAGTCATTGCGTTACTTACGTAGACTAGTTCCGCTTATAGCATTCTGTCTCAGTGAGGAAAGCAGTGGCAAACTATCTTAATCCTTATTTTTCCATGTCGTCTCAGCCCCCTCTGCAAGGCTTCTCGCCGCTTATGGTGGAGGGATGAAGATCAAACCAGCCTTTAGGCTGAAGACTGTACGAACAGAGATAAGAGGAGTATCGCCATATCCGCCATTACCATAGTTTTCGACCACTTCAAAGAGTTTTATTAATCAATATATGAGAACGAGGCGCAAAAAATTCCTCCACCTTCATCTTAAATGTATATCGCCATTTATATATTTTATTCATGTGTCAGAGAGCGCTTCATGTGGACGTTCATGAGGTGGAAGTACTCGGTACGAGCCATTTCCCGTCAGTAAAGTTTCTGATTGTGAGTCCCCCAAGTGGGCGTGTACCCAACTGATTATATCTCCGTTCATTGTCCCTAAATCTTGGCACCCAACGGAAAACTGGCGTCCGATCTATGAAAGACCTGGTCGATTCCAAGCAGGAGTTGATGCATTTTTTTCATTCTCATCCCCACGATATCACACTACCAAGGAATTTTGTCAATTTTCCCTCCGTAAGATTTGCCACATATTTTAGATGCAAATTCTTCCCGTAGATTAAAATTTTCGGAAATTTTTTACATTGAGAAGACTTATATCTTCGAGCGAGATTTAAGCCCCAGGAAACACTATATCATTCCTTTCACGCGCTGACAGCCTTAACCTGCCTCAATTACGGAATTAAAATGTTTCACCCTCTTCATAAATTTGATTCCACATAGAATAAATTTGATCAAACCTCCGTAGTGTTTTAAATATTAAGTATAAAATTTGAAAATTAAATTTCTTGTGCCGCTTCACAGGATATTTGCCACCAGCATTCAATTTCGAGGCCTGAGCTAATTCCTAAGGGGCTCCGAACCCCACGGTTACCTCTTGGCTACGCCTCTGCATTCAAGTAATTGAATTCTATATGGGTTTATGTACTAATTTTGTAGATAAAGAATACTACATACCCAATTTCAACATCTGTTATCCTTTGGACAGCCATAATTACTTATGGTTCTAACTCCGGATAAATAATAAAATGTATTTTCGTCTCTTCATCAGATCCGCTCCTTTACTCATGGCGTTTGAGGAATTTAGAGTATATCGAATGTAACAGCAATTGGATTTGATTTCTCCTTTAAGTATTCTTTCCTCACCTAAAGAATCGGTAACTCACCAACAGCGAGAAGGAAAAAAGATACCTCTGATGCCGAATGTTTGAAGATAAGTACTCGGAAACTTACTTCATACGATCAATCTGTGATTCTTATGCCAGGAACACTCCAGCAATTGTTGAAATAACTTTCAGAGTTAAAGTTGAATAACTTCCTCATAAATGGCGGCTCGAATAGGGGTAATGGGAGATTGACCTTCGTCTCTGAATGAATTCGGACTCCTTTGACCCTCGGTAATTTTTTCCGTATTTCCTCGTGTATCGCGCTCTAGCCTGGCCGTAGTTCCTGGCAGCGTCAACAGGGACGAGCATCCGACACGGAAAGTAATGACGGTTTCTTCAACCGATCCTCACGGCCGTAAACACCACCTCCGGACTTGTGTGCGTGCTGGAATCAAAACGGCACTATCAGATTCCAGACTGGAGTCCGCTGCCAGATTCGGATTCGGAAGGTCGAAAGAGGGCGGAGGGAGCCCGTCCCTTGTGTCGGCATCCCAACAGGAGAGAGGCTGCCCTTCTACCGTCCTAAGGGTTCGCCCATGCGGTCAGCACCAGGGCGGAGGCCGCGCTCTTCCTCCCCGGAAACTTTCATTTCTCTCATCCCTTTGAAGGATCCCAATCGATATTCCTGCACTTCCCTTTTGCTTTCGCCCACTATATGCAAGGAATCGCAACCTCCGCGGGCCTCTTCCGTTGCCTTCGCCGCGCGACCCACCCCGCCTTCCCTTTGTCCTCCCGTTGGCCAGATGGTCTGTCCCCTTAGCATTCACCCCACGGACGAGCAAATTAGGCGCTCCTCCGTAATAATTACGACTGCGGAGCCGTCTAACTCCCCCTCCCATCTCTCTCCTCTGTCTTCTCGTTTTTTACTTCGCCCGGGAGCGGCGCTGAGTTCGCGTCGAATGGAAGTGTCTCCGACGGAAAGAAAGGAGGGTAGGGTGTGCGGAAGTGCGAAAGGAATTCGACGGCTTCCAGTCTGCAGATCGAAGGGAAAAAATATTATATAGGGGGAGGGAGAGAATGGGAGCTCGATTTATTATCGCGGAGAGGAATGACGAGAAAATATTACGGATTGTTTTTCGTTTAAACATAAGGCCCGTATATCATCCGAGAGCCCTCTATATTCCGTCTTCCTTTTTTATTATGTTTCGGATGTCAAACCGAACGCAGACCGCGGGAACCCCTGCTGGACGTTGTTTATTTTGTTGATTTTTATCAGTCTGTCGATTGTTCCTTTTTTCTACTCGTTTGACGCGGGTTGGCGAATTCGGGCGGAGTGGAGATTTTGTATTGTTTTAACGTGGACGCACAAAGGCGGAGAGGGCGAGTTCGACGGAGTGGAAGTTTTTAACTGCCGTTAAATTGGTGTTTTGCAGTGTTGCTTGATGAAATAGGGATTTTTTAAGATATGGTAAAATGCTGACATCCCGCTGGGCGGTCGAGGCTTTTTGAGGCGGTGGTTTTGTCAAAGAGGATAGCTTCATTGTAGTTTTTGCCCGGCATGTGTCCACTCTGCCGGATGAATCGCAACGTTGCCAAAATTTTCGACAAAGAACTTTAAATTTTATGGTATTTGACATCGCGCATGAGCACCATTTAATAGCTTTGAGTGGCATACATGAGTTCATGAGTAATTGAAAGTGTCGCATGATTTAATCGCAGAGTTATATATTTGTTTCTGCTAACTCGTGTTAATTAACGGGACATAAATTAATTTCCCTTTTGGTAAAGGACAGAGAAAAATGTTTCACTACTATACTTTTTCACTATACTTTTGTTTATATTGTTCATGGGAGTAGTAATGGATAATGAGGTGATCCTGAATAATGGCATTTATCTTTTGCCCTTCCTTATCTAATGATAAGGAAAGTGTTATTATTATTATTGATAATTGTGCCGCATGAGGAGGATTTGTTCCGCTTGTTTCAGTTGTTGATTCAGCGAGGAAAAAAAGGGCAAAATACAACACCTTATCTTTCCTGGACCTCTCATGATTCTTCTTTTTCGGGGTTGAGTTTCAAATAATTTTTGGTTTACAGCTTTAGAAACACGTTGCACTTGTGGTGCCAGAGTTATAATTGTCTGTTATTTAAATGCAATGTTTACATTTTTAACGATAAAAAATGAGGTACTTAATTTTTTCATATTACTAATTTACAGATGTACTTGGGGTAGCTATTCTTATGAACGAGAAGAAAAGAATGTCAAAATTATCAACAAAGTAGCACAGAATGAATGAATTTTCTTATCAAAATATTTAAGAACAAATACTCTTTTTATCTCAGCGCTTAATTCTTATTTATTCAGAAGCTACAAACTATCGTCGGAAGGATCTTTCATCTTAGGGAAACCTAAATAATCAAAAACCCCTAAAACGAACTTTAGGTTGAGTAAATAATTAAATGAATACACAACCGAGTCACACGAAACTCTGGCAAAAGTGAATTGGTATCGGTATATAAGCATCTTAGCCGTAGTCAGCTTGTCGCGAAATTTTCTTTAACTCAGAATTCCAGTAAGGGTACCGGGAGATTGATTCCATACTGGAAAAGCAAAGAACTCTTACGGGAATCTCAGCTTTTGGCCAATAAAGGGCGAAAATTCAGGAGTTTAGTTTTTCATAAGACAAACTGATCTTAAATTGTGATTTATAACAGAAATTCGACGTGAGTTTCGGAGAAACATAAGGGCAATCTACCCCCTGCCCAAAATCCGCGGAAATCTTAGCATCTGCATCAACCATAAAACTAAAAGATAAAAGATATATAGACTTTCGTTGTGATTGGATAAGTATTGAAAGAATTTCGCTGTAATCAAGTGTACTTTTATTCAATTTTTACGTAACATAAACGTAAGAAAACATTTTCGACGAGATTTCGAGTACCCAGCGAAATATTTGTGCGTAACCATATGCATTTTACTAGAAGAAATCAGAGCAATGCATTGTCTGCGCATGTATATATTGTTCACAAGTTAGCGAGCATACGTCAACAAATGGAGTCCAGACCCACCATACATTCAGTCGGAATCAGATACGTTAGCCCGCAGTGTAGTAGAACAAGCGTAGGATTGCTTTGCGCAAAGCCTCGCCGAGACTTGCCAAGTAGAACTGATGTTTTTCGTCGATGGTATCAGCGTGATTTATACTATCGCGCCACTTTGATTGCATCTCCAAATTTAAGATAAACAACGCCGAAAACCTACATTACATTAATGTCTGTATTAAAAGCTTCCTCTCCGTATCTTTTTTTCACGTGATAAGCCCGAAATTTATTACGCGCCGAGACGCTCCATAAACATTTCCTCCTTTTAAATATACGACGTCATTCACGTCGATAATTTATCACCCAAAAAATGCGGAAATAACAACGACTCTTATTTATACGATCCGCACTCCGTCATCAATTCCAGGGCTTCCTTTTTTCCTCGAGTTTTTGTCGCCGCGAGAACCCGTGAATTCGACCTTTTCGGTGCCGTCGATTCGGAACGAGATTTTGATTTATACGAGGAATAAAATATAGCTATTCGATTCATAGATTATTGGGGTAATAAAACTTCCGTTATCAGCGGATAGACATAGGTGATCCCTCCGGTGCGACGTCTGGTGTGTGTTCATCGATTCAGCCACCGACGACCTCTGTTATCAACAGATAGAAAGTGGTTTCGTGCGAACTCCGGGAATTGCAAATGCATGAGCCCGATTTTTATATCTTCCTCGGAGGAGGATGAAGACGTGCTAGGGAAAAGGGAGCGGTTCGTAAAAAAATAAGGCTTGAGGAATTGTCTCCCTCGGAAGTGTCAATTTCGCGGAATATATTGCGGCGTAGCCACAATTCGGGAACTGAAAATGATTATTTTAGATGTCGGCTTTGACTTCTCTCGAGATTGCTTTTCGGAAACCTTTCTAGCTTTCGTTTAAACCTGCCTCCGTTTAGTGCTAACCTGAGAAAAGGTTAGTGTTCCTCGAAGCTTTATTCTTTAGGGATGGAAATTTCAATTATTTCTCTAAATATTTGGGGATATGCGGGCATCCTGAGGGTATTTGTTTTTCTGTTCCAGGGGAGTCCTATATTTTGAACAAGATTCCGTTGATTTAGCGACGAGCTTATAATAATATCTTTTTATTATTTTAAATTATTGTGTTAATTAATTCTACTACATTTCACAGTATTTGAGATTATGGAGATTTGTATATTTGAGCCTGATTTGAATACTTATTACCTATTGGTATTAATTTCGTAATAATATCGTTGAAGTGAATCAAAATTGAGTTGAGTGGGTTTTCCAATCCGATAGTATTTGTTATTCGAAAAAAAATGAATGGTATTTTTTCCGAATAACCTTTCCAAATATAGATGTAACTCGCGATCACTCTAGAACCTTGCCCAAGGGTTTTATAACAGTAATACGGTTGTTCATATCACTAAATGTTTCCATTTATTGTCAGAGAGCTTTCATCAAAATAATGAATTTGGGAATGAAATTGGCCTGAGAACAGAAAATAACATTTAACACAATCTAAATAGAATGTATTCGGTCTAACAAATGATAAATCTCATACAGGGAAATTAAATTTAGTATAAATCAAACCAATCCGTAATTTTAATAGGAATCAAGTATGAAGGAACTTTGATTTCATTTTGGGAAGTGTAGGTAAATTTTACCTTCCACCAATGACATTATGGTTTTCTCGTCGCTGTCGTTTATAAAGTGTGAAGGATAATAAGAATACTAATTAGAAATAAAACGAAGGAGATATCCAGTGAGGGATGTTAAACGTAACTTCATGTAATCTGAGAAAACATCTAATAGGCGTATTATTAGAACGGTACCCACATTAAGAAAATTGAACATCAAAACACCACAGATAATAACATGCAGGGATAATCAAATACAAATTATGAGTATGAATAAGGAAGCGGGAAAAAACAAGTTATTTCTTAGGTAGTAAAACTACTGCATTACAGACATTAGTGAAATTTCAAAGAAATGGTCATCCTTAGTAGGGCAGTAAGGAGGAATTTTTTTTTGGTTGAGAGATTTCGTGAACACGATGTAGTTGATTCGTAGATATTATAGTTATTATATTTTTATGTACATCAAGATTACCAATTATGTTGTCAGCAACTGTAATAGTGTAACGTATGAACGAAAATAAACCAGAATAAATGTAACTAAAACACTTTCTAGGCGAAGCAGATACAACGTAGTAATAGGTTATACAAGATGAGAGAAGAATGAAAATCTACTATAGCTATAACCCACTATATTAAATCAAACTATGATGGTTGGTATAATAATGTGGAAGAGGGTTTAAGCCTTTCCACCTCTATCGGAATTCCGCGAACCACTTGAATTTTAGCTTGATTAGAGAGATAAATCTCGTCTCCAGGTGGGTGGTTGAAATCTTTCAGAATATCCGTTGACTCTAATTGAAGTTTTTCTGCTCTGATGTATCGCTCTTTCGAATCATTTTAATGATGATCCACATGGATGTTTGATATCAACGAAAGTTAGAGTCTGAAGTTGGAAATTCGTAGAGGATTTCAGATTAGATGAATTAGTTATGTTCTTAATATACTCAGGTATTACTTAGTAGAACCATATAATTGCATAGCACTTGGCGTAATTATGCAGCGAAGAAAATTTATATTGGTACGTAAAGTTAAAGTTAATTATAATTAAAAAGTCACTTGAAACTTTTTACTTCCACTTTTAGATTCCATTTCATCATATGAATACTGTTTCCACCACTTGGATCTTGGACTTTGATCCCAAAATAGGATGGCAGATTTAAAATAATTCAATCATTGTTAATTTTATCTCTCGATATTCACACATTGAGCGTAAGAAAACTTTAGAAACAATAAATTGGCTACCATAATAATAATATCATGAATGATGATAATAAGCAGCTGAGACGGACGCCTTCTGTTGTTCATTTGACGCCAAGAGAAAAATTTGTTTGCTCAAATAAGTAAACTCCCGGAAAAAAAATTCGCCATGCCTTTTTATTCTCATATAGTGATAAATTCCCATCAAGACTGTTACAAAATAAAACTTCAAACTTCACAGAAAGTCGGAGGGCCGTTTAATAAAATTAGCTTTGAGCCTCGTAAATGAGAAAAACGATTCCGGAGCTGCAAGTCGTTTAAGAAGGAAGGCATAGAGCGGCATAAAAGCTCTCGCTTTTCGGCTCCAAATTTTTAATTTTCCTACCTGGGATTCGAAAGAAAAATAATAATCTACAAGCCCCCGTCAAATGGAGCGAAATGAATAGCTCGCACTTAAATCTTATTTTCCCAGAACTCATATTATAAGAAAAAATAAAAGGGCCGAACTTTGGGTTTTCCCTCCACTTCGCTGGAAGGAAGGAGGCGGGATTCGGGGGAGAGAAAAACATCGAATTTCCTCTTGATGAAGCCAAAGAGGGAACTTCTTCGGAGAGTTTCTTCATCCGGAATCGAATACCTCGAAAGCTAAAATCACTGTAGAATCATCCGCGAAGGAGGAGCCTTTGTCTTAGGATATATTGTGCCCAAGAAGAGGGATTGCCCGTGCTGCGTATCTATTGAGGCGATGGAGCTTAGGCTGCGAAAGGGAGTGGGTGTTAGAGAAAGGTAGGCAGGGATAGAGGGACTCGGCGGGTGGTATTCCGGAAGGGTGCTCAGAAGCGGGATTGAGAGAAGTATCTCGAACATAGGAAAAGGAGTGGGATAGGGGGGAAGGGAAGGGGGGATTAGGTGAGTGGTGAACTATGGAGCAGGGTCTCAGGTGAGACGGGACTTATCCACTCTCTAAAAGGGATTGCAAAGGGTGAGAGAAGAGGGGTGTGTGGTGTCTGTGCTTGAAAGAGATGGGAGTGGATGTGTAAAAGGTGGGGTTGAATCGGAGAGGTTCTAGGGATGCAGGAACGGGGAGAAGAAAGGGGAGGCTTCCAGCAGATGGGGAAGATGAAGTAGGAAGGAATTAGAGGGATGGGGTTTTCTGTACAGGTGGGATATACGAGGGAAGTCGTGAGGGTAAAGGGGGAGGTGGTTGAATATGGAGGTTTAAAGCATGTACGGCTGGCGGATGTAATGTAAAAGCGTTTTCCATCGGATTCTGGTCTGTGGGCGTCTGTAGCGAGATCGTGGGTTTTTTGAAACGGTGGGATACGGCCTTAAGTCTTCTCAATGGAACCTCAAGGCGATGGAACGGGAGAGGGATGCGTGAAGGTTTACATGGTTAAAATGATGGTTACGGCGGAGGGAGTGATAAGTTGGATTAGGAGAGGGAGGACGGACGATGTTTTGATTGGAATTGGGCGTGGAAAATGAGAATTGCCTCGTGGCCTGAAGATGGGGAATTAGGGCTCGGAATGAGGAAAGACGTTGGTATTTGAGAAATTCGCGAGAAATTGGTTGTATATTTACTGCGCTTCGGTTCGATGAAGAAAGTAAGAGCTTGGAGTGAGCAAAATAGAAAAAGTTAACGGAAATTTGAAATTTTGGCCTGCTTGCAATGTCTAAGCGTTGAAGCTGAGGATAATTCAAGACGATCGAATATATAGAAGTGGAAAGGATTTATTGTCTGTTATGTTTTAACTAATATAATAAAATATTCAACGTATAACGGATAAAAAATAGTGATAATAATAATATTTTGATCCAAGAGACTCCCGAAGAGCAAAATACGATAAATATACAAAAATAACTTTTCTGGTTCTACTACAAGAACGGAGGAATAATATACAAAATAAACACAGATGTAATTGGTATAAATATGAAGGATTTAAATAAATTAAACTCAGTTTAACTCTTAAATTTCCTGAACACACGTTAAAATGCAAACGAAATTGAATATAAGTTTTAAATATGAATACTAATATAAATGTGACAGAGAAAAAATATTGAAAAGTAGACGTTTTATTTGGTGCAAAAGCTTGCAGTTCGGGTTCAATAGCTTAAATAACCTGTGTTAAACAGTTAAATAGATTCTTTTCAAATGCTCCCACCGAGATGAAGTACGTAATTTAAGGTTATATATCTTTTCATAATGTTCAATACATTGTTAATGTCTAGTGCGTGTTGTCCCACCTCACTTGACAAAAGATGAATTTACTTCAAATTTTCGTCGTTGAAATTAAAATTCTTTATTATGCCCAATATTATATATTATGCTAAATTATCCATCTTCCGTTTTATTCATTCTTGTCATCGTTAAGCTGAAACTTTTACCCGTCTTCTGAAATTACTTTTTCATGCACACAGATTTTGGATGTTCCAGGAGATATTGTAATGAAATTTTGATGTATTTACTCTGAGAACATGTTCGTCTTCAATTTAATTAATCAGGGCGTATCCTCGTAAATAAACTATTTCGGCGGCGTAGTGGTTAAAGAGCTCGCCTGCCACATAGACGGCTGGAGTTTAATCTCCCTCTACGGCAGTTGATCCGTCGGTATTTTTCGGGGATTAGAGGCCACAGGTCGATTTAACTTGTAAAAATGATTACCGGAGGTAAAACCGTGAGTAATAATAATGGGTTGAAGCGTAACCACATTACATTCATTCATACCATTTGGCTTAAGTATCATCAGCCTTAATCCGCTAAGTCCCAAAATTTTGATAGGCCATGTATAGGAGACTATTATGTTACTTAAAAAATCCGTCTTGCAGGTTATGATTCATGTTTATAGATAAGTAGTGAGTTTCATCCGCCTCAACACCCGCACATAAGAAGCCATTTTGGCATACACTAAGATGGCAATAAATTTCTTGAGAAAACTGATTATTTGGCGAGCTAAAGTATTTTTCAGTTCATATATCATGAGTGCGGTTTAAAGGTACAAATCCGACATAAATCTCATTTTTATGGATTGACGTCAGGAGGGAATAATGCATGCTCGCCCCATACCATTAATATTAAATTGGACGGCCTTATTTACGAGCTGCTGAACGTGGTATCCATACCCAAAATTAGGGTTACCTAGAGTATAGATGGTGCCAAGAAATATCGCAAAGAAGTGAAGAGGAAACTTGTTGATGTTACAACTGAATGATTTTATCACAGACGGTAGTAAGTCAGCGTGATTAATGTGCTATTGATGGAAGAGCAACAGCTGGGGCGGAATCTTGAAAAAGGGACAAAATTGGGTTTATGATCAACCACCGAATCTTATTACTTATGGATCACTATGTATCGAATTTTTTTATGAGGTAGATCTACAGGCAGTTTCTCCAGCCTGAAAAAAGGCTTTTTGGTATCCTTGTGACAGTTAAGGATAAATAGGCTAGCAAATGCATCTCTGGTTGGATTTCAAAAAGTCTTCTTACGAGTTGTATTGATTTTGTTATATTTTCCCGAATTATACAATCATAAAAATGTTAATGGTAATGAAATTGGTATTATCTTTTTCGAATAGCTCTGAAGGTAATAAAATGCCGCTTATCGATACTTTCATTCCAACATCATGTTTTCATCTTTAAGAAAAATCAATCACACAATATCTATGATGTGATTATTTTATGATTCTACGTCTTTCTTTAATTTTTAAGTTTAAATTATTCATGGAATTCATGAAGTACATATGGTGGTAAATCTCTAAACTTCAGTAAGTACTTCCATTTTTACTTTCATTACTAGAGTTAGATGTTGCATGCGATCGCGATTGTGTCAGGTTACCAATTAAATCACATGTAAATCACTCATTCATCATTAAATGTTAAATAAATCTCTATGATTAAGATACAAAAATCGATAATCTTCAATTTTAATTCCACCGTTCGTCGGAGCTTAGGTGCTTCCAATTCTTTCAGAAATCTTATATTATAAAGTACAAAAAAATTAACATTTTATAGAAGGTAGGAATAGAAGTAAATAAATTCGTTAAGTATTACTTTTTCTATACCGATTATAACATATGAATTGAAAATATCAAGACTGGCTGATGCAGAAACGTTTGTCTCGATTGAAATAAAAATTAATCCTTCTTTTCTTATTTTGAGTAATGGCGATTAGCATTGCTATATTGTTTGAATGAATAACATGTCTTAAGTAGTAGTTTTCCGAAAGAAATTCCATTTTAATCTTGAGAGGGTACACATCGAAAAATTATATTAAATTTTCAAACTAAAATCATATTATTCGTTCGAGTATTCCCCTAATATTTATCGGAAAACCGGCGAAAGTTATTACCGGATGAAAGCTCATCTGTTCATGTCGTTTGTATTATGTCCTTTGCTAAAACTAGCGATTATGCGTAGCCTGCATTTGGAACTAGAGAAACCACGATATATTGTCTCATTTACAAGGACATAAAGACACGGCGTTTATGCACGTAAACATTCCTACCCACTAATATCGCGGAAATGGTAGAAGCGTGCTCTACGAATCATATGCCTTCACATTTCCGCCTCATGGCCTCTTATTTATTCGAGGCAACATTTACTTTTTATCTTTATTTGCATTAAGAGATCAAAGTAGGAGTTTCCTGACATGGTTATCACTGAACCCTGATAAGGCTTTAATTTCAAATTTTTGGAAGAATTTCCTGGAAATATAAATAAATCGAGTACTCTCTTTAAGTTTCCTGTTGTAACATAATAAAACGGAAAAAGTTAGGTAGGAAAAAACGCTTTTTCGGTATCTGAGAATAATTATACGACGAGGTATCAAATCGGTTAGTGCGCTTGCATTTGAGGGAGGCGGTCCTTGGTTTGATGACCGATGGGAACACCGATAGGCGGCCTGCAGGTTATTTATGTAGACGCATGTGTGCGAAATGACTTCAGCTGCCAAAACACTTTGTAACATTTCTACTTATAATAAGACGGGAGCAATTTCATAGAATTTCGTATCAAGACATTGAAGATATCCGCAAAACATTGGTTACACAAGGAGATATAAGAGGGAGTAGAGAAATCGAATAAGGGACATCGGTTTTTGAAGTTTCATCACCATCGGTCTATGAGAGAGAGTGCCTCAAACACCCGAGGAGCCGATGAGGGAAAACATCCTGTATATTATAGAACCCGTAGATCTAACAAGTGTTGCTGGTTTAAAAAATACAGGGGTTTTCTTGAGTTAAGACTATGATGACTGTCATCGGCGTTACGGTACTTCGTCTACAGTTCCATCGATTCTCACTAATGATGAAAATTCCCCATATCATGAAAGCGGTACAGGGAGGTCATTAAAGCCTAAAAATTGCGAAATAAGTTGTAGTCTTCTATAATTGGCAAAATTTGAAGACATATTTTCAATATCTGCAAAGTACTTTCAATTAGCGTGAATTTAAGAACTTGTTGTAAATACTTTGTTAGAAACAAGGAATAGAAAAATCCAGATGTATCCGTATTTAATGTTACATAAAAATGCAGCATTGGATTGTTTATATTATTTTCTTAATCAGAAAATGTCCCTCTTTTACTTGGAGAAGATAATCTTTTTATGACATGGAATTTCTTTCATTTTTGTCATATTTATTGTGACCTTAGGCTTTTAATTTTGGAAGTTTCCTTATAATCTTTTACAGCAATTTTATAAGTAATTGATTCGCGAAATTTCAAACAAATATATGTTGCACCTGAAATTGAATTGTTTTCCAGTAATTATTTTAAATACTTTCTAAGTTTTGAAAATGTATACTTATCTAGAAAATACTGTTATGTAAACTTATTGCAACTTAAAGCAGGATTTTCCACGATTTTTTTAAGAAGACACGAATTCCTTTTTTCATTTATTAAATGGCGTTTCACGAAGGCAGGTCGAATAACATTTATCATAAACATATAGTGTTAAAAATATACTTTTTAATTTTTAGTGATATAGCAAAGCATTTGTAGAAATAACTGAGCAATTAAGAGTCGCTATATTTACTCCTTTGAACTTTCAATGCATCTTTAGAAGATTTTAATCTACCAAATCAACAACATTCTCAAAATCACCTCATCATTTAAGAATCATAGAGAAAAAATTAGAAAAGCCCGCACTTAATGGTATTACGGCAAGAGTGTTTGGTGGAGGGATATTGGCAGCATTTAAACCTTTTTTGACATATTCGACGACGCTTTCATCGCTGATACGAGTTCGCCAGACGGATTTCACCAAGCGCCGGAATGCCGCGAAACGCGCTCAAAATTCCCACTTGACGATAAAATCAGACGAGGCGGATTCGCAAAAATGTCGACGGGTGTGCATCCTCTCTATGTCGCCCTCTCATACCGAACTCCTTTTGCTGAGTCGGCGGACCAACTGCGGCGTGCATTGTGTTCAGAATTCCGTACTCTGGAAAATGCCGCGTCCCCGCGCCGCCATCCGAGTGAGATACGGCATCGAACCACCCCCACGGGGGACCCGCCCCCATATCCTAGCGTTCGTGGATTTTCACTAAGGCACGCTGTTAACTCTAGTTAATACCGTGTTTATGTCCCCCGCCAACGCTTTAGACCACCAACGCGAAGAAAAAAGTGCTGGGTAAAAGCTCGCCTCTGCGTCACTGCGGTCACGAAACAGCACATCTATCACGCGCAATGCAACAGCAGGGCAGCTAGAGAAACAACTTCCGACTCGCCACTCCTTCCCACTCCCTGTGGTACAGCATTGTCACGACATAACAAGTGTCCCTCGAGTATATAATTGGATGGTAGTGCATGCGCGTTTTATAGTTCTACGTCCTGATTACAAAAGTATGTCAATTTTGCGGTTGTTTTTTATCCCTCACCGCGCTCCTAATAAAGCCTTTCTCTCAAGTCTCATTAGAACTTTCTCGCAGTAATTTCGTTGCTAGAAACCTGGTAAAAAATAGATTTAGAAACATTCTGGCGAGATTGAGGAGGGTCCAAGGAGATAAAATAACTAGGAGGAGGCCGTGATAAGCGAACGGACGTTTGAGAAATTATCAATTATTCAGAGGAAGTGAGGATGAGAAAATGGAAGATTTTTATCGGTGAAATGGATTTAGAATGTGATCTGGAAGCCGGAGAAGAAGACGAGGGATAAGAAGCTCGCGGAGAAGGGATTAAGTGACTGGTTGATGATGTGTGTTTTATTTATAGGTTGGGATTTGGGTTCAGTCCCTTATCCTCTGTAAACCTATGTCTGCTGCTCCGTATAAATATGTAATTTGCCTTGTGCGTGATGTGATAACTCTATGCAAGAGAGAAAGTTTTGTGTTGGGAAGTCTTGACATTTTTCCTTCTGGCTGAAAAAGCAATCCCGGGAATCCGTTAAATATTTTATGAAAAAGTTATAATGCTTACGTCTCATAATATTTTAATTGATTATTATTATTTATCGTGGTATATTGTATTACCACCATGAGTTGTCTCGTACAAACTACTCATGATGTCACATATCAAATAATCAACACATCAAATAAATTGAATACAATATGATCTTGATCATATATTATAAAATATAATACGAAGTGATCATGATCTTTTGATGCATAATATATTGGTAGAGTAACACAGCGGTACCAAGCATTACCTAGAGGAAGAGTACAAAATCCTGAAAGAAATCCCTTGCGCATTAATTGCCACTTACCAACAAAAGCAAGAGGAGGTGATAGTAGTTAGATTTGTTAATAATATCATTCATGGCCTCATCGGAGTAGCAGTTAAGGCGTGCTCCACCCTTCCAGACGCCTGGAGTTCAATTCCCAACTACGAAATTTTTAGGGAATTTGATGCCACATCCCGTCGACCTGTAAAAATGAGTTCTGTGGTCAAACTCTGAGTAATAATAGGCAGTAGAATTGTATTTCCAGCTACATGCTTACATAACCTTGCACCTCCTAATGTACCTATATCTGGCCCAGGAGGACCTTAAAGGTGGATTATCATTACCTGCAATTTACCATAACATTAGTTAATTGTAATCAATGTATTAGTAATTGAAAATGAATAAATGTCAAGAAATGCCCCTATTATTTGCATTTATGAATAATATAGGAGTATGATTATTAAAAAATATTATTATTATGTTTTAAGGTATTGCAACTAATCCGTTGATTATATTGTATTTGCAGGGGAGGGTTTTGCTACTTCCTCAAGTAAGTCTTCCCTACCACACACGAAGATACATTTTACATCAAATCGACTTAGTAAGTATTGCATCCTTTGTATGCGTAGCTGATACTGCATGCAACTTCTGTATTTCAGTATTTTAAGTAATTCCGTTTGTCTCACTCGACTACCTGATAATTCTTACACTCTAAAGCCTTCCCCCGGTATTATGATGTATACTTAAAATGTACTTAAATTAATGTTAACTTCTGGACCATTATTTTAGTTTATTTAGATTTAAAGTAAAGAGTATATTCAACTTCCTATATATACATGATGGATCAGCATGAATATAAAATATAATTTTCACTTTAACTTTAACAAAACAATATAAAAATGGGCTCTAAAGTGAACTTAAGTTAAATTTAATTTTTAGTGTCCATTATAATACCGGGCCATAGTTTTCTGTCTCAATGAGGAAAGTAAGAGACTACCTCACTCTTCATCTTACTTGGTACACCTCATTGTCTCTGCAGAGCTTTTGGTAGCTAATGGTGGAGGGGTTATAAGGATCTAACCGGACTTCAAGCTAAATAATTTATAGACAGGTCTAATGTGAAACGATCTGAACCTGCTTAAGCGGCGTTCTGTCGGAATCAAAATTGTACGAAAGAATTTGACATTAATTGTTAAGTAAACCTTAGCAAGAAATGTTCAATATTATTACTCTACATTTAGAATTGGGATACATAATTAGTACTGTACGTGCACTATATTCTGGAAGTGAATAAAAGGTCTCTGCTTCCGCACCATTGGTATATGCAAATGAAAAGCAGGATTCCTAAAGCTGGGAATATGATTTTCTTAGGCGAGAAGTTCAGCAGCTTTATTGGTCATCCTTCACATTCTTTCACCCCGAATATTGCTCCTCTGCGCATTAAAAACTTTTCGCTGGAGCGTTTTATGTCCGAACGATAAACGCCCCGGGCGCAAGGAAGACGCGAAGTGTTTGGTATTTCAGCGCGGGCAGAATGTTACGACTTCTTAACTAACGCGTCCAATTCATCCCGGGAAAGAGTCGGAGAGGAGACCATCTTCTCCGAAAAAAGGCTAATGGTTGAACAAAGACCGTGGAAACGACAAGTAGCGGGGGCCCTTCTCAGAAATACTCCGGGAAGAAAAAAAGACGCTCGGGGATGAGAAAAAAGATCGGAGACGATGATGTGAGGCGAAGAAGAGTGACGACGGGGAGAGAGATGACGAGGGCTGGGAGGGACGAGATAATTCTGCTCTGTGGAAAATGGAAATTTGTACCGGATAGCGCGGGATAAGAGTGGGGTTTATGGGGTAGGACAAGGATGGAAAGGGTGGGAAGCGAAAATGGAAGTTCAGCGAATGGATTGGAATGAGATGGAAACCGGTAGTGTGAGAAATAGGGAATCGGGGAGTGAGGGATTGGGGGGATGGGAGTGAGGGGCGGGAGAATGAGGGGTGTGAGTGGGAAGGGAAGTTACGGGGCGAGAAAATAGAAGGTCGGAGGTAAAAAAAGACGGATAGGGAATATAAGGCGTGCGAGCGGGTGGAGCAAAGGAGCGGAACGGGTTTTGAGGATGGGCTGAGGAGAAGAGCGCTCGCAATCATTCCGAGAATGTAGCCACTGGAGACCTAAGTTTCGGATGCCCATTAGGGATGTACCCGATATTCCCTAAGGTGGCAAGAAGAGAGTTATTGAAGGCAAAAGGGGGATTTAAAGAGGGACGAGAGAGCTAGAAGGAGAGAAGGGCTTCCGTGGCTCAAAATTGGTGGGCGTTGTATCGACATCTTTGAAGGAAGGCCAAGGGTAGAGGAGGCATTTTAGGAGGGTTTGAGTGAGGGGTGACACGTATTGCGGGGTGACGAGATATGTGCCTACCTGTGCCAGACATTTTGGCTCCTGAACGTCTTACGAAATTCGGTCATTTCGGAAAGGGAATGTGGGAGATCGATGGGTGGTCCAGGTTGATTGATGGGACGAAGAGAGAATCGACGGATTGGAATGGAAAGAGGAAGAAAAGGATTTTCGTGAGAGGAGGATATGGAAATGCCTTACGTGGCGTTTAGGATGCATTGTGCCGTGATATGAATGGCATATATTGAAGGATATCCAGTTACTCGGATTGAATTTTTGGGGGTGATCGGGTTTATACCCGTGGAAATATGCATAGCGTATCCTAGTGCCTTTGCTCTGAAAAGTATCACATCACACTGTGTAGCAATACATTTCACAGTTTTGCGAGAGTAATTGAGGGGCGTAAGAACGTCCTAGTATGCCGCAAAGTTTTCCGTTATCTTTGAAGTTTCATTAATTTGTTTTCTTCCTTACATGTTAGAGAAATCTGATTAGTTTTGTAAACGTCTTATCTTCTAAATGAGTATGGCTGCTTGCTAGTCATGTGTTCAACTTTTTACTGCAATTTTTCTTTGTATCAGGCGTATGTTCCAAGATTTGTAGGAAATTAAGATCTTCTAATTTTCCAAAAATTACGTTCCGATATATAACGTGGAAATTACAAAGTTGATCTTTCTTTGCCGATTGCCTAGGCTTTTCTCAAAGAACGGTCATAACATATTTACTTCTCTCCATGATTTGTTTGGGTGATCGGGTTTTTTACATCCATAATACTCTTTAGATATGTGATGTATTTACTTGGTTCCTTTCCCACGTCTTCATTTCTTGTCTTATCTTTACATCCTTTCACTAGTTTAAAAAAGTTCACCCCCGGTAATTATAATCCATATATATTCACTTTCATCACGGTGCAAACTTGCTCTCATTGAGTGGGGAAATAGTTGCCATAACTTCATACAACTTTTTTTTATTTTCTCTCTGAACGTTTCAAGTTCCGATCGATTTTTCCACATCATATGACAGTAAAGAAATTCTTTGCCAATGAATGAAATAATGCGTGATAGTACTTATAGGTGTAGTAAATAATATTTTTGTATCTTATTCAATTATCAATTTCAACTAAATCCTGAAAGTTTGAATTCAGTTCGAAACCAAAAGGTGGTGTAACGTGCCGCATAGATGAAGTAAACATGTTAGTGAGAGTTGGACAAAAAAGAGAAAAATATATTTCCGCCCGTGAAACTGTATTCAAAAGGAAAGATAAACTGTGCTATATATATGTTTAATATTTTCCCCAAATTAGATGTACATGCTTAGTGGAAGGAATGAGCGTTAAACTGCGTAAAAAAACATACTCCGGAAAATCTGCAATGCCTCATTCCGAGCGACAAATCTGCAACAGCGCTCACTGGAATCCTATTCCGGGACGTATTCATTAAGCTCAACGAGTTGGCGCTGAATAAATCCACATGTAGGCGCACACACTTTTGCGTATAAATCCGAAAAAATGATACATAAAATCGACAGATTGATTTATTCAGGAAGTATAAAAGAAACCAATTTCCTTTTTTATTTCCTCAATTTTACATTTCCTGCCGCCCGTCCCGCTCATCAGCAATTTCGATTCTATTCCAATTTCCTTTGATGTGATTTTTTTCCTTAGAGTTATCGCAATCTCATCAACTGTTCTCTTTTCTCTACCATACATTTCCCTCGGGAGAGAATCGAATTTTCACATTGATGGACGCCTTCCTCGAAACATTTTCCAGAACCGATGTCCTTGCGAAGTAATCGTGAGAGCATGAGCGATCCTGGATCCTGCTGGGAAAATACGGGTCTCATATTCTCATTCGCGTCCCTCTTGTTACGTATTATCCTTCCTTAAGTCTCCTCCCCGTTCTTTAAGTCCCTTCCACTTATTTTATAATTCGAGCGTCCTTAAGAAACAACCTCCGTATCCGCTCCGTTAACATTCAAAACTATTAATTTTCGCGAGATTTTATTAGAAACTAAAAATTATCCGGGGAGTTTTTTTATGATAAAACCTGGAAAGTTTCGTTCTCTTATAGTTATTTGTATGACTATTTGTGTAACTATTAATGCATTTTAAAATCTTGCGAAAGTATTTATCGGCAATATTTAAGCATTTAAAGTTCTCTTGAACTATTAATTACATTACCACGCAATATATTCGTTCTTTTTTTTCTGTCAAAAAGTATTTTCATCGCATATGTAGCCATTCAATATCGAAAAAACATTTAGAGGAAGATATGAGTTAGGAACTATAAACAACAGTGCCGGGAGTGAAAAAGCAAAATTAAATGCTTAGAGTAGGATAAAATCAGAGCCGCGCCCTACATATTTTACTGTCCCTTAAAATTAAATACCAAACCATACATTTCCTGATTTGCAGGCCAATACTTAAAAATAAACCACTGTTTTATGACTTCAGTTCCCAGCTCACATCGGTTACAAAACATCAGTAACAATCATGAATGCGTATTCCGTATGCTGACGTAGTAAATAGCATACGAAATAGTAAATTGTTAACAGTTCACATTAGTTTCGAGTAACCATATCATCGCAATGCACATAAATTAATATGTTATTATTTATATGAAATCTCTCGCAACTACATATGACAGTTTCTAATTAAAATTGTATTGCAACATAAATAACTTCGATTAAAACCACTGAAAAATATTTCCTTCTCGTCTTGAGTTATCCCTACGAGTATTTCTTTACTCTAAATGTTTGTCAGTTTTTAATTTCACATCGTAATCTTTCCTTGGTAAGTCGTGTGTATCTCACAGAAAACAACAAGTAATGTTGTTTTAATAATTATAATAGTGGTTGGCTACGCTTCTGTTGCCGCCCCTAAGATGCACCCATAGATCGGCGCGGCTCTGGATAAAACAAATACCCTATGTGTAATATTTAGGCATCCTTTAGTGATAAGAGTGATTGCACAGTTTCCGTCATCTCTTCCTTTGCAAAACGCAGTGGGTTCTCGTGGATTTTATTCTGGATATCTTATTACTAAATTAATTTCAGTAAAGGAAAATGTATTATCTTACACATAGTTTAATATCCTTGTATATCACAATTCCAGAGACCCTTTATAATAGTTTCGTATCTCTTTCACAATCTTGAAGGCGGTATTTGCACCCAAAAAACTACGATTTTCTTTTTTTTTTGACAAATGACAAAATATTATTTCCGTTTTATTTGCTTGGTGGATAAAATGAACATTTTTCCAAAACACGAGGTGGAATTCTTCAATTATGTCTATAAGTAACCTCCAATGGATGTTGCTTCTAACAATGAGTAAATCCTTCAATCTAATGAATCAATGGTCTTACTTTATCACTCTAATAAGGAAGCCAGTTTTTGCGAATTAGGACTTTTTCAATTACTTATCCGACAGTATTCACACCAGGAAATGTTATATGTTAAAAATAAGTTTACAGAAAAATCCTCTCTTAAAAGTTGAAGGTGATGTAATCATTGAGAAATCTCAGGTACGAAGTTGAACCAACCCTTACGCATATTATCAGACCTGATTGTTTTAGGAAGAAAAATAGTTGGTGCTTCAGAAGTAAGCCATTTATAATAAAATTAAACGATCTTTTGGTTTTTGAATTTTAATGCTTTGATTTTTATTGAGGTTAACACTTTTTTCGGTAGTAGACCGTTCAGTTAGAGGTTTTACTTAGCATGCTTGTTATATAGGTAGTTTAGTTTTATTCTAAGCTCCGAAAAATAATATAAATGCAGCGCATTGCAAAGAAAATGAAATGAATCGGAAAAGGAATATATAGGCATACATTGATAAACTTACGTTTTGTGCAAAGAGCGTGAAACACATTTTTAGAAAAATTAAAAAAGCTAAAATACCAGGGAATAAAGCAAGTGGAAGAAACAAGTTCCGATCGCCGAATGTTTCAATCGGATGAATTCTAAGGAGCGAGAGTGCTCGCGAGGCCAAGACACCAACTGGTAACATTGCGATCCCAAGTATAAGAGCATTTGCATCGGAAAAATCCCGTCTCGGGCTTGAGAAACCAATCTCACAATCCCGAGCCACGATTTTCCGAGTCAAACGCCTCAATTTGAGGCATTTTTTTCAAAAAAATCCATACCTCGAGTATGTACGTGGCCCTAGAATTTCAAGAGGGTGGAAAGTGTCGAGTCATGTCTGCCCTCAACTCTCCGTTATACGATAAAGTGAAACGCTTTATAAAATTTAAACGCTTTTCGACTCGCAATATTTCTCCCAAGGAGAACATATGGCGTCGTATATCAATTATGTCCCGTCGCCGAGGGAGGGGTTGAAATTTTGTGACGGGAAGAGTGAGAAGGGTTTTAGTTGGATGACGTAGAAGGCGAGCCCATGGATTCAATTAACTTTATGACGCAATTGATGGATGAATCTTAAATACCTTTGAAGGTTGTGCATTAAGAGGCGAAAACATGTACGGCCTTATGTAAGAGAAAACATCAAGAAATTTTATGAAGCATTTGAAGAGCCTTTAAGGAATACAAATATACTTCCGCGGGTGGATTTTACTCTTATATCCGTGTTCACTATATTAATCTCCGCCGCAAGCTGAAATTTAATGAGATTCTTTTCGTGGAATAAATTTAGCAACAGATGTTAATCGATGAAGCCCAAGGGGGGGTTCGTATATTAATTAATTCCTCAAGTGATGGCGGAAACCGCATGACTTCCGTTTCAGGGAGCCAAAAACAGATATATTCATACCGTGATTATGCTTGCAGAAACCCGGTATTTTTATGCATCACGACAGTTTTCTCTTCTTCGGGAAATATTTTTACTATTAACATGCATTAATACAGAGCTGTAGCTTGAATCGTAAAAAAGTACTTAAACCGTTCGGAATCGGTCACTCAGTTACTGGGAAAACCAAGGAAAATTTTAAGGTGATTTTAACGTTATCATAGCCTACAGAATATACATAAGTTCGAGTAATTTCTAATGTATGGCTACGTGAGCTTTAGAGAATGAAACATTTTTGGCTTTTTAAGTATAAAATGGGTTAAAATAATTTTTTACTCTATTAATTTCTTACTTAATTTTCCTTTTGAAATTTAGATGTTGTATTAGGTATAATTTTTTCAGGCTTTCTAATCAAGGTAATGTTTTTTAAGTCAGATTATTAGAAATTAAAACACGTATTTTTCTTGGTCATAAAATACTGTAAAAATCGATTCTCAATTATATTCTATATCAATCTAATAAATATGAAACATTTTTGCAATAATCTCCAATTTATTTAATTCTAAATTCTAATAAAGCTTCTAATTGGAAAAGTAGATATCGTAAGTGAGTTAAGTTTTATTTTACATCACTATAGAAAGGAGGCTCAATTCAAGGTATGTATATTTTGAATTGATGGAAATGACCAGCGATCATCTATCAGTTAAAAACTGTTTCGAAAAAATATTAGTTTGTAGATACTAAAATAAACATAAGATAAGTACATAAGAGGAAACAACCACTGATCATTTTTATGCCTGAGCTGTTTTTCTGTCACTTCCAAGTCCTTCTTTTGACTGGTAGATCCAGTTTTAGTAAAAGTTTAATGATACATACTCATCAGTGATACCAACGCCTTGCATAATGCATTAATCAGCTAAACATAGGTATTTCTTCTTTAAATGCGTTGGTGAAACAAATTTAATCACTCTTATGGAGTAAAAAGGAGACGTACTTTTTCAACAAAAGCTTGGAAAACAATATAACACGATGAAGGCGGTCACTTGCTAAAGATAGTCGTGTTTTCAATTAAATTCGTAGGAAAACTACCACATTCCTTTATAATTCCTCTCATAACGGAGTTCCACGTAACATCGCTTCTCTCTCCGAATTTCATAGGCACCGAAATTGAATTTCATACATTTTTCCAAGAGAGATGAAGGATATTCGCAAGAATATCAAAATTCATTTGTTTCTCTCTCTGAAATCCCTTGTTCAGAATTTCTTACATAATCGTTATGCTTCCTCAATAGATTTTCATCCTCTCCTCTGCTCTTTTCCCCTCTCTCCTCATCCTCTCTGCTTGAATTCTTGGATTCTCCCCTTTCGTTCCCTCGACGTCTCTTGGGATTCATTCGATTATCTCCGACAACCAGCCCTCTTCCCCAACATGGGCGGCCCATTTCCGCTCAAATTTAAATGTTTTATTTATTCCTAATCCTCTCGTATATGTTCCCTCCTTCCTTCTTCTTTGAGTTCTTTTTTGATAAACGTAATCTTCAGAGGATTCCTCGCATTCCTCGAACAACGTTTCTGTACAAGTTTGCTTATCTAAAAATATCTCGCTTTTCGTAGGTTACGATTTCCACCAAAGGTCGCTTTGAACGGTTTTCGGTCTTTAGCAAACACACTTTATTTGGCTCTGCTAAAGCTAAGGGCAAGGGAAGGAAATTTATCTCTGCTGGACATTTTGAGTTCTGAATTACCTCAAGTGCTAACTCTATGAGAGATAGAGTAAAATCAACGGGATTATTTCGAGATTTACTAATGTTTTTTTTTTCAAAATTATGTAAAAACAATTATCTGAAGTGATGTAGATACTTGCAAAATATCGTTTCTGTGGCATATTACACTGGAATAATTTTTAATTTAAGGAAATTTGAATTTTTCAAAATTTTTTGGGAGCTTGCTAAGCTTCTTGAGTCAATGATTGTTTATCACGATAATCGATACTTCATGCAGCCATTGGCAAAGTAAAAAAATCCTAACTATCCATCCTTGTTCTATTTTAATTAAGTAATTAACTATTTAAGTTAATTATTAAAGAAGAATTATTTAAAACTCTGATTTAATTTGTTAATTTTTAGCTCTTTGGTCCAGAAAAATCCAAATTTATATTTATTTAACTTTTCACATCAGTATTTATAATCTGTAAATCTCTCCCTCAAATTTCTCCCACTCATTATTTAAGGATTATTTATTTATAGGAAACTAATACTCTGCATTCCTCACTAAGTTTAATGCATTTATTACTTCTGTATTTTCGCTCCCTTCTTATGTCGGAGTTTTCCCGTATCGTGAGATTTTCTCAATACACCTTCAGTTTTTTCAGTGTTTCTCAACCCAAATCTTATACGTATATACCTAAATCAAGTTGTGTGTATTTGTTTTACATCAACTTGTCTGTCTATTAATTTATATCTGCTGGTTGTGCCAATTTCCTTGCATGGACCTATGTATGCCGGACTGTTTAGATGTATTGATTTATTTTTCTAGATTTGAGTTAATAGTGGTCAATTATTCTTGGTTATTAGACTATTATAATCATCATTTAATATCTCCCGAGGTTAGTTAAAAGAGAAGTAATTTTAGCCCAACCTCGCCGCAAGAGCTAAATAATAATAATAACATATAGTCGTATCAGAAAGCAAGTAGGGAAAGTTTAAGAATAGTAGTCGCGAAAGACTTGGCTCCATTGTCCTCCTCAAGAATACAAGCTCCATTGCCTCCGCTCTCAAGACGTTTCACTATTCATTGGAACTGGACGTGCGCTTTTTTATTCGATATCACAGAATCTCTCTGCTAAAATCTTCCGTCAGCGATAGGTCGGGACTGGACGAATTGATTTTTGCTTGTATCACACTCCCAACCCCCTATAGCCAGCCTGCGTAAGTATTGTACAGTATCTGTGCCTCACACTACTTTCATAATAATCTGATCGCAGTTTGTGGCAGTTTCAAATTAAAACTAATGCAAATGATTATTCGTACAGCCCCCGAGGGAAAAACTATACCAACTGTAGAATCGGTGAAATATCTTGGAGTAATATATTTTAACATGGGGTACCCACATCCGTAACATATGTGGTCGAGCTCTTCAGAAACTCGGATTCGTGAAGAGAACAGTCGGCAGGAGAAAAAGTCCTTAAGTGAGTAAGTGTTACGTTGCATTCGTCAGGCCTCAACATGGATATGCGTGTAGTATATGGGATACTGCCGAAAAGTGTAGTATTCGAGAATTAGAAAAAATGCAGCGAAAGGTGATACGTTTTCTAAAAAAATGTCACGATAAATCAGTGAGTGTTATTCAATTCCTTCAGGGTGCGGGATGGGAATCTTTAGAAGATGGAAGATTTTATATACTTACTGAGTTCTGAGATATTGCGTTCTTAGTAGATGAAGCTGATATTATGCATCTTCCCTGTTATATAGGCCGTTCTGATTCTGAGAGAAAAATAGGTGCTAGAACAGGTCGTTTCGAAATTACATTTTTCTGCGAACGGCACGCGAAAGTAATCGATTATGGAAGTAGAGTCATGGTGCATGCACTCGCTGCAACATGCCGACAGCCGGCTTGCAGGGACAAATGTAGATGTTATCTTCGCAGTCAATCCAATAATGTTGCGTAAATTTCCTCAACCTCTTATCTCCAAGTCCCCTAAATTTGTGCCAAATCTAAGAATTGAAAATTTAAATCCAGAATACTTTTACATGTTTCGCTAAGCGGCTAAACTTTCATATTTGAGAGCGCTTACAGAAGTCATAACTTCATGGGAACATGTCTCTCCGAGATCAAATTTTAGCAGAAACACCGAGTTGTGCGTAATTCCTGTGAGATATTTTCTTCGCCGAGTGTACCAAGTCGTACACCAGCATCCCTCTTTGAGTAAAATTAAATTTCCTTACGGTTTGTAAGAATTTTAAAACAGTTTTCATTCACATCAATTTTTTCAAAAAAACAATTGTTTTCTCATCAAAATTTTTAGTGATTTTGAATATTTTTCTGTTGGCTTCCTCACGAAAACATTATTTTTTAGCTTCTCATGTTTTAACATTCCCTTGAATTAATTCCAAACCTTGCATTTTGTAAATGTTTCAATAAGAACGTTCGGTTGCTTGAGGCTGATGATAGAGTATTCCGTACATCTCAAAAAAGATCTCTTCTCTTTCTGCTGATTAATGAGCTAACATTAACTTTTGATGAAAACAAGGCGAGCTCAAGTCATTTTAACTGTTTAAATAAGTTCGGCGTACATTTTTGAGGAATTTATTTATATTTCCTTTCCTCATTCAAATCTGGTAAAATATTTATTTTGAAGCTATTTAATTGTGAGGTAGAAATCTTATTTGATCCTATTACTTTCCTTATGAGAATCAATTAAATTAAAACGTTCACTTTCCCAATACTTATGATGCTTATATATCATTAAAGCTTTTGATTACTGAAAGTTTATGATTTCTTACATGTTAGGGAACAGTTCAACAGTCTAAAAAATATTTTTTAAATACTGTGACATGCTTAGTACAAAATATTTTCCGGTTTTTTAGCGAGTTTTACACGCGGAAGAGTAATTTTCTACTCTGAATAATCTGAGAATATTGATAACAGTGGGTAATAATATTAAAAAGATGTTTTGCTCATACGTAATTCTCTTTCTATCGAAATAGAAACATAGGATATCTTATGTTAAGATAATAAATACTTAAATATTATAAAGAGAAAACTAAATACAATCCATCTATCGAAACAAAAATATATCTTACGTTTTTGTTTCGATAGAAAGAGAAAGCTGAATACAAATATTGCATCTTTTTATCATGGATGAATGGAAAATTTCTCATTTTCCATTTTATTTAGGGAAGAGAAAAATATACCTATTATATACCTAAGTGTGATTTCTTACGGTTCAGGTTTAAACAAATCATAATATTGTCCATAATAAATTCAGAACAAATTAAATATAATTATGACTTCGTACCTTGACGGTGAGTATTTGATAATCACAGATATTTGAAGGTTTATGCTTTGACAGAGTAGCAATTCCAAAATGGTTCACTGTAGACTAACTATTCCTTTTGAGACAATTTTCCAACAAAATCTTACTGAATGCCGAGAAAGTTTACGGAACTGAAAATGACGCCAAAGAAGATTTTAACTGTTGGCAACTATTTGTAAGCAATTTGCCATAATTTGATACTAAACAATATTAAGCGTGATGTGAGCAATAAACCATTTGCTTATTTAGTATGGATCTCAAGAAGTTTCTCTAAAATACGATACTTATCATATATATCACGCACAAACGTTAGGTGTAGTTAATTTTTAAATTAATGAACTTTCTACGCATTCTTTACGGAAAGATTTCTGACTTCTTGATATCAAACGCGTTGTGATTTGAAAGGTAAAATCTAGTTTATTATTTGTAAAATGTCAAAGTTGATTGAAATGCAAAATTTTTAGGCTGAATGATCTCTATTGTTTGAATTGAGCTCCCCATTCCCTGAGTTGCTACACGTACCCTTTCTCTGAGTATTAAACTCCTTGTATTAAGTTTAATTAATAAAATTCCACTTTTCCAAGATGTTTAATGGAGAGTAAAATATTCGGTATCTCAGTATTTCAGGCATGATATCGCTTTTATGAAACAAAAAATAAGTACTTCAAACTGACTTCTCTCTATAAATATACCAAGTAACGAAATTTGAACGCTAGACAATATGCAGAACCAATTTTGTATGATTATATAAGTAGAAAATAAGTTGCAGACAAGTATTTCGTTGATATACCCTCAGACTCAAAGAACAACTTTGGTCCTATCAACACAGGCTGTTTTGGGATGTTATTCGATTATAATAAGTTTATCCCTAATTGGAATAAAGTGAGACTACGGTGAAGTCAAATAGTGCCGTTGCCTCAATTCCGCTGATTCCACATTAGTTTGTCTCTGAGGTAAATAATGAATTCACCGAATCATAACCATGGATAACCGGCGTCAAACTTCGAATATCGAAAATTTACATCAGAATAGATTATTTAATCTGGTCGCCCTAATATGACCACTCAGTAAACTTTCAACTTAAAATTGATTTTATTGGAGCCATTTCGTTGGGTATAGATTAGTTTTCAGAATATAAATCTTTATGTAACACGGGAAGAATATAAAAGCTACGTTAGCCATTGAGGCGTTTCTCGAAAAAATAGACTTCCTGATAAAAAATAACGCGATATCACGGTTTTAACTCGTCATATAAGCGCAGGATAAGAAGCATCCGTTGCGATTTTTCTTGACGCGCTCCGGAGATACAAATCGCTCGATGATAAAGAAGATGGATTCCATAGGCAGTATAGCAGGGCAGTGGTGCGATGGAAAAAAGGCAGGGAAATCGCCTTGTAATGGGATTACACTGGAAGAAGGCGATGCAAAAAGGGAAATTTATGGGTGTGTTAGGGCTCTAATATGGATTAAGGAAGTCCCATTTCGAGGTTTAAAAAACTATGAGATATATCAGCAGCCGTGCCTTAACTTTTAGAATGCTGAAAGATAGCTTGAGGAAGAAGACGACTGAAAGAAGTGGAAAAGAGGAAATGAAGGTATTATCTGTGTAGAAACGATAAGGGATTGATAAAATGAGAAAACGAAATATGAGGAGATATACCGAAGGTGAGATGGGGG
Organism: Ladona fulva; assembly: GCA_000376725.2. Classification (NCBI taxonomy): domain Eukaryota; kingdom Metazoa; phylum Arthropoda; class Insecta; order Odonata; family Libellulidae; genus Ladona; species Ladona fulva. The sequence continues at coordinate 833,555 of KZ308460.1, read as the reverse complement.
CGATATTAAAACAAGCCTTTGCTTTGCGCATGGTACAGGTGATTAGGAGATTGTATGGGGACAAGTGCTAATGGCGAGCGCTTACGCCTAAATGCTTTAAGAAATATTTATACGAGAGGAAAGATCCGTAAAGGAGATATACGAAGACAAAGGCGGATTTTAAGGAAATTGAGGGCAGGGAAAATACCTTGTAAGCTCCAATATTCTTTAGAATAGCTATGCATTAGGACTTCCCAATTACATAATCAAGTTTGTAGCCTTTGTAACTTATCGTAGACTTAATGGAATGTTTGCATTACCCTTAACCATTAGATAATGAATATTAATAAGCATCTTGACCTGGTGTAATCATATGATCAGGTGGGGAAGAAAATGTTCAGCGTATATAAATTAAATTTTTGTTTCAGTTGTAAATTCTCAAAAGCGAGCCCTTAACTACACACGATTTTAGGAAACGAGAAAAGATGTTATGTCTCTTGTTACATTACATGTTGCACCATCTTTTGTCATTTTAATTTTTTTTCATTTTGTGGTGACCGATTTCTACAACCTCTAGCTTATAGCGGCAGAATTAAATTATACTAAACACAATTAACAAAGCTTTCATAATTTTCCAATCAGTAGTTTCTATGAAAATATAATGAATAAAAATAATTTTGATTTAATTTTAAATCACAAAGAAAATGTTGCTGCGATTAACGGATTGAAATAAGTAATCCGTGATTTACTTTCAAAGAGTTTGACCTTTAATGTTTGTACTTTTTATGATTTCTATTAAGAAAAAAGTTAACGTAAAATGTTAATAACTGCTCCGCGGTCCATTGCAATCTAAAATTATATGCTGGAATAATCAATCATCGGGGGATGCAAGTAAGTGAATGTGTAGGCATTAGCTTCCTCTTGACGCAACTTTGAGAGAATCGAGCAAGCTACTTTGTGTCCTAACAAAATATTGCTAACAAAATACCTTGCGCCTACATTCAGTTAGCGATATCCTTTGTTAACTTTCTAATAATGCCGAACATGCTTACAAATTTCCAAATAAGGTTATGCTCACAGTTATCAATTTTCCATTATCACATCCAAACCCAACTATAATTTTCAAACAGTCCTGTTAAGTGAAAGCGTAAAATCTAAATTGACCATCCGAATGTTCCAGTTTTGTTCCAAATGCGACACCCTTGAATTTAGCCCATGAAAAATTTGTTTCGGTCAGTTGGAACAAATATAATCAGCGAGAGAACGGAAAAACCATGCATCTTTAAAAGATTTCGGGAAATTTCATCCAAGTCCGTTTCGTACAGCGGTTGCTCGCTCCACGCCGACTATTGATTAATACGCCACCGCTGTCGGTCTGGGAACTATGTCGCCGCCGAATTCGTTAATTTGGACGTTTTATTTTTCAAATAGTTTTGTCTTTTTGGCTCGCGAATATTTTATAACGAGTCCAATTCCACCCTTACGGTTCGGTCACGAGCGTTCGGGATTCCCATAACTTCCCTAGGCGATACGTGCTGCTCACCGGTGGACCATTTCGCCGAAGCCATTATTTGCGCTCTTGGATACGTATTGGACGCCTCGCAGCCATGCCAACGGTTGAGGCCGATAGAAAGAGAGCAAAAGCACGCAAATACATTTCGTTTTAAAGGTTTCGTCAAAAATACAGTTTTTTTATTCCAATACCCTGCATTAAATATTAGTTCGAACAAAAAAGTTTTCCGCTGCTCTCAAACATTTACATTCTAGTTAGTTCTGATTGTTTACCGAAATCTAAAAGATTTACGTTAATTAGAAATCAAGAGGAGTTTTTTCATTAAATATTCAATCCACTCTCCTATGTGGTATTTACAGAGTAGTAATGAGTGTTGTAGAGTGAATGAGATGATTATAACATCATCCTTCAAATCATATTCCGGTCCAAAATTGAGTTCTACATAATGAAATTCTCTTATGCGGTATTTATAAAATATATATAAAACCGATTTCTCATATAAATATAAATATAAAATATTTATGAAATCACTTACGGAGGAAACCGTGTATGGAACTCCATGTCTGTAAAATTAAATTCCTCCCAAACTATAGTTCGGAACTGGTTTCGAATTATGTGAGTACCGAAACTCGTAATTCGGAATCGATGGTTTGCAATAAAGTATGTGACACAGTGAATTATTTTATATAACCAGATATGATCATCATATGATGCGTATAAAGTATTAGACAGCTATTCATAGTATTTTAAATATTTATTTTATAAAAACAATGGAAGAAGAAGAAGTTGACTAGGTGAAATTTTATATCATTAATGTCTAAAATAACTATGCTAAAGTTTTACA
>KZ308460.1:787418-809139 GCA_000376725.2 Ladona fulva | reverse complement strand
TATTCATTATATTTCAATAATAAATATGAAATAAAGTTTGATTTATGAGAACAAGAGGCTTCATTAGTACAAAATTATAGGCTGATTGAGAATCAACAGAATTTTGCTGTAATTAGAGGTCTGAAGTGTGACGTTGTGGACCTAAATAACTTGACTGTTAAGTATAAATTGCAATGGTGAAATTAAAAATACCTCGCAGTTAAATTAGATACATCAAACATTGATGAGCAGCATATCAGTTGAGTGAGTATTGAAATTAAGGATTTCTTTATAAATAGGTATCGATGTTAAACGTTCATACGTGTATAACTCGCTAATTAGATTATTGCGTAATTTAAGTATTGACTCTCTTTATTTTATTCTTGTCGTGCATGTTGTTATAGCAACTCCGTTCATTATTGTTACTCAGATTATTATTGTATCACAGATTATTATAACTATCATGATTTTCAGTACATACATTCTGGAGGCAATCAGACATATACGTAATTATTTTTGCTCTGGAATTTCCTGGTAAACAGGGCTTTAAGGCCCAGGAAAAATTCCCCACCCTCTCAAATAGTTCTACATACTCCAGGATTAGTGCCATTGTCAATTTTACGTTTTAAATGTTAATTATACATAAACAAATTACAACACATCTTTTTTGTGCCGTATTATTTTTCGGGAATGGCATAAAGAATATTCCAAGAAATTTATTCCATTCCAAAATACATATAAGGTAGTAAAAAATATTTTGCTGCACCTTTCTACATTCGCTTAAGTTTGTAGATAAAACTATCCATCCTCAAGAATTCCAGTTTCTCAATGAAATGTTACGAAACTTTCCAACCATGAATAACCGTGGTGGTTTGAGTCGTGCAACCCAGCCGATATATGTTTCCTCTCCATTCCATAGTTTCCTACTCGAGGGTCTTTAGTATTTCAGTTGAGCTTACCGATTTTGTTATGTAACATAGATTAAAATTGTTGCTTAGTTATTGGCTGCATTGCATTAATTGGCAAGCCTTTATCTGGATAAGTAAAAATATGTTTATATTCATATAACATTTTATGTTTCTTTCTTTTTATATAACATTTTTCTCTATTCATATAATATTCATTTAATTTTTCTTATCTTCACACTTAGAAATTTTACTGCTATCTTGATAATAACGTATTTTGAAACCGCTCTATTTGTATATCATTATATTCTTTTCTGATATTTTTATGATAACTTATTTATGGTTGTTATGTCCTGTTATGAAATAATGTATTTGTATCATTTTGTTTGCTTTTAAGATGTGAATTAACCTGCCTTTTCCTTAAAACTTAGTTAAATGTTTCACGCGCAGGTTTTTTACACTCCTCTTTTTTTCCTGCCGTGATGTATTCTTTCTAAATTCTAACTTATGTTTTTAAACCCACAAAATAGAATTCTCTTATTTGCAATTTTTTAAAACTATCTCTTTTAAACTTCATATGACAAAGAGTTACATCTAATAAGAGACTTGATAGTCTCAATCTCGACCAAATAAAGTCGCATTACTATTGTTATCTTAAATCTGCCCATGACATTCGATTACTTAGAATTGTGTAAGATTATGCCGTATTAATCGTCAGTTCCAGAACGTATTCCGGCTAGAGTGTTGAAAGAACGGCCAGTAAGCGTCGCCCCTTATTTGTATCTACTAAGTCTATGAACGAAGGCAGTACCTATCCCAATAGATAGGAAGTTACGCGATTGTTACGCCTGTTTATAAAAGCGGATTAAAGGAGGGTCCACGAAATTATAGACCCATCTCATTGAATTCGCTATCCGGTGAAATGGTAATAGAACATGTTATCTATAGTTGAACATGCTCTCTAATGAAGTTCTTAGATAGCAGTCGTTTCCTCAGTAAGAGCCAACACGGCTTTCGAATGGTCCAATCATGCGAAACTCAAATTGCATTATGATATCTTAAAGTTTGTTGAGAGTAAAAAGCAAGTAGACGCTATTTTCTTAATTTCAAAAGAGCCTACGACGTAGTACCTTACAATAAATTGATTCATAAGTTGAAATTAGCAGGTAATATTAATGACGTAAATGACTGGGTTAAGGAATTACTCTGCAAGAGAGAACAACAAGAAATACTTGAAGGCGTTAGTTTCGACAAAATCAGCTCAGGCATAACTCAAGGCATAATTGGACCCCTACTCTTCTTGATATATATCCATGACTTGAGCGACAAGAATGATAGCAATGTGTCGTTGAGGATGATTTGGTAATATATAGAGATATATCAAGCGACGAAGATAGCATTTCCTTATCAAGTGATTTCTCTCATATTCGAAATCCTGGAAAGAAAGGAGATTAGAAGCTAGGCTGCGATTGTTAGATACATTCAGAGAAAGAACATTTGCGGAAGACACAATCGGTATTATGTGACCCCCCTGCTACTTCGGCCGATCCGACAATGAGCGGTAAACAAGAGAAAAAGATGTGTGAACAAGTTGTTTTAGGGAGTCATTCTTACCACAAACGATATCCGACAACAACAATCTGAAGAGAGACCTCGAACGCTCGGTGTTTACATCCCTTGCCACACGCCGAAAGATGGCTTGCAGGGTAATTATATAGATTTAAATGTAGGATCTTCTAAGACACCGAAGATTAGCTAATCACTTGCTTCAAAGACCCTCTAATCCGATGTTCCGATGTCACGTTCCGTCTTTTAAGAGTGTATTTAAATGCTGGTCTGATACGTCATGGAAAAAAGTTTTACTTGGTTTCTATTTAGACGTTACCATAGTTATACCTTAAAAATTGAAGAAATTTAGTTATGAAAACTCGATATACAATTTTTTCTCGCAAAGAGGTTATAGTGGCATATATTCTTTTCTATTGCATGAAATTACTTCTTCTTAAGAAGGGAGAAAGGATTCAACTCAAGAGTCTAACTTAACTCATAAGTTACCACCCGAGCATTTGTACGATTTTATTTTTGGAGAACCCTTTTCGCCTACCAAATAGGAAATATTCATGGGAGTGGGAGGTTATCGGACCCTATTTCAAGAATAAAGTTGAAAAATCAAGCCATTACCGTGAGAATGTTTGTTGTAGTCGGTTGAAGTTTCTATTAAAAAGAATGGACAAAAATTAGAAAGTCTTTTGTTAATATTTTAATGACGGCCAACCCATAACTTGTCAATCTACATATTCTTTAAATATTTATAGACTAAGATCTTAAATGTAGGAATATTTTATGATAACTGTTAATTCTTCGAATTATAACAAACACGAATGCTGTTTTCAATTGGACAGTGGTTACAAAATAAACTAAATTATTTAGAACTTTAAAAAATAAAAAACGTGTTATTATTTTGTTTTATCGGATTTCGATTCATGGTTAATCAGCGAATCACGAATCAGAATCAATGGTGCATATAATTGAATCACCATGTGCAACTCGGAATGGGTATTTGAGCATGAAAATAAATGAGCGAAAATGCATTCGCTTACAAACTGCATGCAAATTACTCTCAGAAGTGTGTAGATGTAGTAATTTAAATCTTTTATTGAAATCCATGTGATCTACATTCGGTTGAAAGGTTTTATTCAGTCGAAAGTTCTTAGCGGTATTAGATAATCACGTTATACTTCAGGACTCATAGTTATTCAAGGTTCGTGAAATAGTGCTTTGTAGAAATATCATACTTTTACAGCAAAAACAAAAATTTTCCTCGCGAAAATCTAATAAGAAGAGAAACAGTAACCCTGCGACGAGAAGTTAAAAATTCAGCGACGTTCGCGGCATTCGCAAATTACCATCATAAAAAAGCTAGCAAACGACCAACTTATTCAACCTCTAAGTAAACCCTAGGGGCGTACATCAGTCGCGTCATCAAGGCTTAATTTTGAGCGAAATTCATTTTTAAAAACAATTTATTCGGAAACAACAAACGGGCATCATATGTCATTCATTATTTAAATTACGCGATCCCGGAGAGGCTTATGCTCCGAACCGTTCATTTTTAACGCATGAATGTTTAATATCAACGTCGATCTTGATCTCTCTCCGTCCTGTTTGTTTTCATTCTTGCACCCGAAAATCAATTCCCGAACGCAATCGATGACGTCAGCCGTCAAAATAAAAAGCAATAAACGCGGTCAAATTGCACACGACTTTGAGCGATCGCCGCTCCCTCTTTTTTCCCATCTCCCCTCTACCTCTCGCAAAACGTCTGCACTCACTTGGTGCGCCCAATCACGTCATCCGGTATCCCTAACCATCCGCGTCTATTTGATTCCATTTGCATTAGTTACGGAGGAGAGGAGTTTTTTGAGTCGAGGCGGAATGAACGAGTGCGAAAGGAGGGAAAAGGGGTTCCAAGGCGTGTAAAATTTAAGCCGATAACGACGCTCCGGAAGACGTGCGAAACTGATGAAGATGAGAGAGGAATTAGAAACACCAGAGGCGGCGGAGGCGGTTTTTCCTGGAAAGAGAAAGGTGCGAAGAGATTAAAAACGAAAACCAGACTCTGCGGTGAGGCAAAGAAATGAAGAGGTGAAGAGAGAGGGAGAGATGCACGCAGCCAGTCGCCGTAGACGAACGTTAAACTCGAAAAGATTTATAGATACCGTTTCTCGTGTCCAGACTCTTCACTTTCTCCGCGTAAGGAAAAATTTGAAAACTTGTTTTAGTTATTACTAGATTTGGATCAATGGATTTTCAGTTACAGAGGCAGGATGTAGCTCAAGAAATGGAATTGAAGATCATGGTTGCAAAGTCGGAGTAAAATATTTTAGTCACAAGAAAGGTCGCCAACGCTGTCTAAATATATCTCTTATCGTCACCGGACATTCCATGTTGGGAAAAATTCGGAAAATGTATGCAATTATTATCCGATGGATTTACAGTTTAGTAGCATTTTTGCGTACGAAACGATTATGTGCAGGAAAACGGAAAGCAGAGTGTGTTTAGTAATCCTATTCAATGACTTAGAAAAAAGAAAAGTTAGTTAAATAGCCAATAGAACTAGTCGCTGCGAAGATTTTTTTATCCGCAGTTGCGACAGTGATAGGTTATAAAAATTGACTTACGTTGCATTTACCCCATGCCACATGCGGAAAGATAGCTTTATTAAATTATGTATACGATTGACTTTAAAACCTTAATAGATACAGTTCCTAGCGTTCAGTCGTTTCACTTTCACGTACATTGGCGAAAATTCGAAAATTTATCGTAATTACCAGCGGTTTTTGAACAATGGATTTCCAGTAACAATGACATAATATAGTTTGAAACTGAGAAACAAAGAATTTCCTGTTCGTGCGCGATTACAAAGCTGGACTCAAAACGCGACTTTCATCGACATCCAAAGCGGGATATACGTTTTTTTATATTATTTGAAGAATGTTGACAATAATTTTATAATGGTAATATTAATGACAACTTTACATTAATCTTTTATGTAATAGCATACAATCCGCCTCGATAAAAGTTTTCTTTCATTGATTGCTTTCCCCTTTACCATTCTTCGTCTGTGCGAATTACCGGTTTTTTCTCCATTTTATATTTTCCCCTATTTCCCGATTTTGCTCTGAGATTCTGACCGTTCACTTCACCAATTTATAACTGATCTATCAATTGAAAGCTTTTGCTCATTCCTCGTTTTCTTCTTTCTTTACGTTATCATTTATTCAATATTTTATCATATTTTCAACAAATTATCCTATTTCCAACAAATTATCCTTTCCCAAATAGCATCTCTAATTTATCTGAATTCATTCCTTTCAAGTGCTTTCTAACTTACTCGTTTAAATAACCTAATTTCTGAAATACGCACCCTTAGCCTTCCCAATAGTATTGAGGTAAATATTTATCCATATGAACGCAATCGGTATTTTATGGATGCTCTTCGTCTTTTGCCGTAACAGTTATTCTGCTACAGTTCTTTTATTTAATATATGCTTCGGCTTAATAGTATTTTCGTATATAAACAACTTTTTATACAACAAAGAACAATAAATGTCTACAAACTATATAGCCTATATCTGCTCATAATTCTGTTTTAGTACGAAGGATCCATAATTCTACTTCTCAAAACATGTATACGACATGTCATGAAGATACATTTATTCCATAAATATGAGTCATTCCGTAAATATGAGTATAATTTATTTTTCATAGTCGCGTATTCTCACATCTTACACGTGGTGTGTCTATGAAATGCACTCAATGGCATAAAAAAGAATATAAGGTCAAGATTGTTTGGATACTCTGGAAGCAGTCAAAGGGTTATTCGCTTGAATTTCCATTACTTATACGAAAAATAAGCCTTCTCTTTCTCGTAAGCCAGCTTTAGATATTTATTTTCTACCCTTTACTCCCAAGGAATTATTCCTTGTATGCTCTTCATTTTAATCGGAAAGTGAAGTCACTTGAATACGAAAAACTTTTCTTACGTGGCCAACCTGTCACAAGCCCACCAATGGATTAGAAAGCAAGAACTCCGGATCTCAAACCGTGCGTAAGTCAGGGAGTTTAAACGTGCTCGGACGCGAAGCAAGGCTGGAAGCGTAGGTTGGATCCAAACCAGGAAAGATACAGGAACTGTTGAGAAGAAGAGGCTCAGGAGGTCGAGGTGAAGAAGAGGGTTTTTTCCTTTCCTGGAGAGCGTTCTTGTGGAGAGCGTTAAGTGGCGCGGAGAAGAGGAGGAGAGTGGAATGAACTCCCGTCTTCAGGTCGACTCTCTTTGGGTGGGAAGGGCAAAATGAAGAGTTTCATTTCTTTGCTTTCTCTCCCTTCGCTTCTTATCGTCTTCTTCCCCTTTCATATCCATTGTCTCACTCTGCAAACTGCGCGCTGTGCGTCTTTCGCGTTTACGCTGGGAATATTGTGAATGATCTTAAAGGTTACTGTTGCAACATTCTGTATCGTAATGAACCGCCTCGCTCCCTTATACCTTTCTTCCTATAGTCCTCTCATTTCGTTTCCTATAGTTTGAACACGCTTTTCGTTCCCTATAGTTGATATACGTTTAAATTTTGCTATTCTCTCAACGTATCTCTACAAGGCTTATAACGTATGAATCAAACACTTTTCACGGAATTTCTTAAACTGAAAGACCCAAAAATATTCATTTTTATCATCGTTATTTTTTAAGCATTGACTCTCCGTAACTATGTTTCTAATTTGCTTTAGGTGCGGTCTATGGTAATTTTAATAATAATGGTAATTTTCCATTTTCTATTCGTATACTTTTCATTCTCTCCTTATCTCTATTATTCCAACGAATAATAGTCTTTTCTCGCAAGCTATTTTGCCCTCACCGGCATGAACCATTGCGACTTATACGCTTATATACTTTATTGTTTGCATAATCTTAAAATTACTTCGTATGTCAGTGCTTAAGTATGCATACCATTCCAGATTCATTAGAGTTTGAGAAAATCTCCAAAAGCCGTAGTTTGTAAGCAAACTAAACGTTAGAAAATTCCAATCAGCAGGGGTTAGGGTTGTCCATGGTCGCGCTTTGCAAGTATTCTTCTTATTACGTTAAATGGCAACCGATTGTTGTGTTTGTTGCCGAATAACGTATTGAGAACAGTACTTGCAAAGCGTGGTCACAGAGAACCCCCGCTAGTTGGAATTTCCTAACGGTTACTTTGCTTGCAAACTACGGCCTTTTTGAGCTTTTCCCGAACTATATTGTAATAACACAGACGTGTTCCTTTTCTTTATAGTTTTTACCATTTCAGCTTACGTATACGTACGGTATATAGGTATATTAATTAAGAAATGTTCGAAGATATATTTATAAATTCATGTGCATTTACATGTTTTTATGAATATGGATGTATATTTAATATATCAGCTTATGCGCTACACTAATCGTCATTTTTCCACCCATCCCATATTTAATTTTTTTTCAAATACCTGAATCCTTATAAATGAAGTTCTCTCACGTGTTGCACTAACACTCACATGTGGTTCTCTAAAATGTTATCTCTCATTAAATTTTACTTGGTACTTGCGAACATCTTCTCTACCCTTAAATGACTATTTTCTGTGACTTTCTCCGTCCCTAAGCTCCCTCCGTCTCACTCTATTCCTATCTTCTTTTTGTATCTCCAGCCTCCGTGTAATAAGGGTATCGAACGATCTAGGGCGATTATGCCGTCTTTTCTGCCCCCATCACGTCCCCTCACCACTCTCGCTATTTTTCCCTTTCCTTTCCTCGGTGGATCTTTGCTCTCGGATATTTCCTAGCCATTTTCTCGATCCCTTTAACTCTGTTCCCATGTTTCTCTTTCTATCTACATTCTCTGTAATATTTTCAAATTTATTGACGACCTCCCATGCAATTTCGTGTCGTCACATTATGTTTTATGTAGTTTTATATACCTGACAATATCTATTATTCATATTATACTCAGCTGAAAATTCTATAAAGTATACATGTTTTGAAAATTTATTTTTTATTCCTTTTGCTTAACCCATGTACGAGTATATTTCGTATAATTTCACGGAATTGCTTATTCTCTCTCATGTCCAGTTTTTTTCTGAATTCCAGCGATTATTTTGACTTATATTCTAAATCTCGATAGCTCTTATGATTTTTATTTTATTACCGTCCTTGTTATAATCTCTCACATTTTCTTCCTCATTCCCTCTGCGGAAATTTTAGTTCCATTTATCCGCGTGAGTTCCATTTATCTGTGTGAGCGTTCCCTGCTTATATTTTCTGGGTTCTGAGAATTTTTGACCGTAAAAAAATATTCTTTCCTTTCCTCATTTCCTAATGTTTGCCTCATCAACCCATTGACACCATTTTTTTTCTTTACGACGTAGAGTAATATATTACTGTGCTACAACACAGTTTGGGGATATAAACATCTTCTTATCGGTAACAGGTCTCTTCTGAGAGTATATTAAAAAATCAACCATCTTAGTGATCGAACAGCTCAAGCAAAGATATTCTTTCGTTTATACATCCACCTTATCACGGGTGATTACATGATCTCGCTATGCGATAGATAAAGTAATAGTTCATTTGTAATCTAAATGACATACATTCATATCGTGTTTATGTAAACTGTGTTTGTTATATATAACCCGATGTTGCGATACCTAAGCGATATTTCAATTTTCTCTATTCCGAACTTATCGTTGCCAGGTTACCTTTGCTACTGGATGATGTCTCAGTTTCATATGTCCTTTGTATTTCTTCCTTCATATCTATTGATGACTTTTTTTGTGAATTGTTGATGTCCAGGCCGTCCTTTCTTCTCGCTACACGTCCTGTGGATATTCATTTCGAGATTATTTATATATATACTGTATGTCACTCCTATCATCATTCTCTATAAGGTGATATATTAGCCCGCTCTTTCTTCTTGTGATCACAAGAAGAAAGAGAAAATTATAAAATAAACAAAGAAATTAATATAAACAGTTATGAATATAAACATTTCTTTACCTATTAGATAAGACTGTCCCACTTTCGCCTAATTACGCGGTTTGTATAGTGTAGCGACTTTCCATCTCTGCCTCCTCATTCGTCCATTTTCGCTTCCATGCTCTTTCGTCGCTTTCTGTCGCGAAGCAGCCATGCCAACCCGTCATCGCGTTTCATTCGCCGATCTTTCTTTGTGTTCTTAAATACCTTTATCTCTTTCCCTTTTCCATCGCACTCTCTGCAAACTTGGTTTCGTTTCCCGAAAGAAAAGCTCACAGCGATTGTCTTGCCTGCTGTCTCCGTATGCATGTAGCTGTCTGTTCTCCGGAATAAACCCTTTGAACCCCTTTGTCGATTTCAACCAAATGTGTCGCCGAGGTAATAACAGCTTTTCCAGGAAATCGAGCTCCGAGCAGCCATAACATTTAATAACCAACATGGCTTCCGCGCTACGATTCTTAAATAATGGCTCCATTGCTACGGAAAGGTTTAAAATTCGAGCTTTATCCTTGGCGCGGATTGCTTGCTGTTACACCAAAATTTTAGCTATTAACCATGGCGTGAGAGCAAATTTGCGTTGATTGTTCATTAAGTTTGGCGTAAGGGTATGAATTTGGCCCTTACAATAGACCGTAAGCGCTTTATTTTCCTTCGATCGAATTCGAGCTTAGTTTGACGTAGACTTCGTCTGCAGGTTTATTTCACTCTCACGTTAATTTTATAAGTAATGAGTTTATTTTATGCGTATAGAGCCTTGGAAGTTCTAGAGCTCTCTTTTTTCATTTTCTCTTTGAGCTCTTTTTATTAATCTGGCATTTTTAGCAAGCTGGAATCCATAAAACTTTCTCAATTCTTTGCCGATCCCTACATATACGACTCCTACACTCATTCCCTTGCTCCATTCGATAAAAGAAGTTGGGAAAACCAATTTTTGAAAGCGGTTTAGAGGGAGAGATAACTTTTCCACCGAAAGAATCTTACATAAAATTAAAACTTCCCTCATATTTGATGACTTGCAAAACACCGCGACCCGAACAGCTTTTTTCTTGCATATAATTACGAGATATATTTCTTCCTCATAAGATTCACCAGCGGTTGAAATCGTTGCTCTGATTCTTGGGACATTTACATGCGTTTCGTTCTTGAATAACTTTCCGCTAGAGGAATTACCCACTACATTATTTATGTACGGATTTACCTCAATGTGATGTATGATTTATGAACTTGGGGGAATATTTTCAGTCTCTAAACCCTTTCTCCCCCTTAGATTTCTTTCTTAAAGCATAACACTTTCTTGAAGTATTCTTTAGAGATTTTTTTCATTTTCCTTTTATCACTGACCAAATAAACAAATAATTATTAATGATACAAATACTCTTTTCCTTCTACCATGTCTGAACGAATATTTTTCATTAGATTTTTGGAACAGGGAAAAGAATTTTAAATTTATTTTGACTATAATGAAGAATGAGTATATTTCCGCCGCCCTCTTAGAGCGATATGGCAAAAAAATTTGAAATTAATGTGCTGAGACATTTCCAACAACATTTTAATTATATCAAACTAAAAAGCGAATACACTAAGTAAAATGTTGTAATCTATGAATGAAGCTTTACTTTGTGAAACTCTATAGCAGGATAAAATAAAACTCACGATTTAAAAATGTTTTAGTTGGAATTGTTACATACGGATTTTTATTTTATCCTAAAAACAAAGCTTGTAGAAACTGGTTACAAAATAAGAGAATATCGTTGGAAAATACGCAGTATTTTGTTCTCAAACTTTGTTATGTAATGGAATTATACTGAAAGGTAACGGTATCGGTTATGCTCTGAGAGAACAGAGTTGTATTGTTTGTACTTCAGCAGCCGATGTAACATACTTTTCCCCATTTATAACGACTCTCATCATTGCAATAGACTGTGTAGAAGGATGTTCTCCACACCAATTGACATCGAAGCCGTACTCAGTGTCAGCTCGAGCAAGGAAGATGCAGCGGAACTTCCTTAAACTACGACAAAAGCAAAGTCTTCGGATCGGCACAATGCGAGGGGAGTTAACTCTCCTATCCTCCGTAGTTCTCCTAAGATCCCGTCACATTCACAAACTTGGGCGTGACGTAGTTTGCTCCGACTTCAGTATTCTATGGACGTGCATGGAATACGCGAGTTAGATGCCAAGCATATATGTATTCATCACGCAACAACGCTAATGAATCGTGTTAATTTAATAACCTCTTAGACTGGAATTCTGAATGTTGTGGAGAGCATGCTCTCTTATTTTGCAGCGAAGATTGTGGACGTAGTGTGAGGAAAGTTTGAGCGCCACTCAGCAGAATTGTATTCTTTCATGCCTTACAAAAAATAATTAATTAGCAAATGAGTTATTAGATAAGTATAGAACAGAGCCGCTGGATTCAAAAACATACTTAATTATCCTTCCACTCCGCATCGTCTTACATTCACGGCTAATTTTCAGAAATTTTTCTTATATTGTCCATCACGACCATCTTAGAAATATGATACTGTGCTATTTCATGAAAAATCTAGAAATATTTCAGAAAAATTCTAGATGTGGAGATGTAAACCTATTTGCTTTTCTTCAGTACATAATTCTAAAATTTTGAATCGAACTTTAAAGGGCAATTTAATCCAGTTTTATCATCAAAGGCCATTTTATTAATCTATAAAAATCAAGCATATTATAACAAATATTTTCCAGAGAAAAACAAACGCATGTTTTTGAAGCTTTTTTTGGGATCTATTTCCTGATTTCCATTATATTTATTTAAATATCAATCAAAATACTGCTTATTCATTTGAAATACTTTTCTCGGTCAAAATATGTCCTCTAAAACAGTATTGAATAAAATGATCTTTTTCTTCAACTTTGGCATTTGATTCAGATTTCTCTGGAGTATATGAAAGCACAAAATGCGTCAATACAATCTCCACAACAGACAATAAACAAAGATGAAAGCCTATAGATAAGTCTGTCATCTCTCCGGCGCAAAGTCGAATAATGTAGTAAATTTCAATTTTATATCCTCAAAATAATTCCTCTGGGAGAAGGTTCCGAAAGAGTTCTACCTTTTTTTCATCAGACTTAACTCAGGCGTTAGTGGACTGGCTGAATAACGTCCCGGTACCACTTGTGACCTCGTGGCTCCATTTTGCGCGCCACTGGTCCAAACGACGCAGCTGGGAATCAACTGGAGTCTAAACGATGCAAATCGAGGTTCCAGTTTATATGGGGACTTTCCTAAAGGAAGAGGGAGAGGGAAGTCAAATTGGTTTCGTATGTGAGACGGAGGACTGGGCAGGACGTTTTCGATACGACAAAGGCACTAGAAAAGGTCAAAAGTCGTAGTGTGACAAGGTCGGGCGGAGACGAAGGGAATTCGGATCCAGACGGGCGGAAAAACAAAAAAATATACGAACGCGACTGGGCGGCTCTCTTATGGACAGAAACAATCAGGGGGGTGTCAGTCTGTGGACTCATTACATGGGGGCGTCTGAAAACAAAAGGGCGTGAATGCTTACAATTGGATGGTCAGGAAAAAACGAGAATGATTGTGTGGGGATATTAAATGAGATCCAATCGCGCGATGAAGGGTTCATCGTCCGCTGTTATTTACAGGCGCCTTCTCTATACTTTACAGAGTCACTATCGGTAACTTCCGTGACTGGAGTCTAGGAGAATAAAAATTCGCCCCATCAATACGCTTTAGCACCGATGTTCGATTACTGGCAAACAAGCGGACTTTGCCTTTTTGCTCCCCAGACTGGAAATCTATCCCTATAAAAAAACTTTCGACGCCTTTCTCTGCCTCTTTCCTCTACTTTTGCTGGAAAAAATAGTCTTCGGGAATCTGGTTTCTCTTCCTCCCCATTGTATGTTTTCTTCTTTTTTCCTTTCCGAAGAAGAAGTTAGAACTCACAAGGTGCCCAGCGAGTTTGTTGGGTAAGGAAACTGCTCGGCCGAGTAGACGGGCCTTGGATGCATTATTTGTCCCATATATCTTCCGCAAATCCGGGGAATAAAAAGGGAAATATTTTTTAGGGAAAGAGTTACCACTACGTGTTTGGTCGGATGAAAAATAACGTATGAGGCTGCCCTTTCGCTGACCGTGTAACTTGAGTTCTCGTTTGTGAGACAAATTTAAATAGCTGAGAAAACATGTAGAAAGTTCGACGTGAAGGATTTATTTCACTTTATTCCCAAATATATTAAATTCTGTATCCGTGCGCGTTTATTTGGTTGTTATTTAATAGTTATAACTTTTTTAAATAAAAAATATAGCTTTTGTGTTCTTCTCTCTGAGGAGATTTTTAGATACATAATTGATTTAATTCTTTTCTAATTCTGAGATCTCTATCATGACCCTTCCGATGTAGCATTAGAAAAATTAAAAAGAAAACGGTTCTAAGCTATTCGCAGATTCCCTAACACTATGCATGATATTTTCATAAACATTTCAGATACTTTAACTGCATATATTATATAAATCTAATAACACCAAAAGACACAGAATATTATAATTTTACAATAAGCAATTGAAATATGTTAAGTGCCATTGATTTTAACGCTTAAAAGTATTTCAAATGTAATATTTTTAATATTCATTGGACCAAGAGCAAAGGGTTAGAATCTAATAACTTCGATCTTATATATGTTCGCTCTAAATCTAGTAAATCTATCTAAATGTAGTAATCTAAATACAAAGTCTAAGCTATCGAGCGAGCAGCATTAGCTCCTATGATGTCTTCGCTGGCTAATAATAATAATTTCATAGTAGTATTTAAAAAATGATCAGTCATAGTAAATCGTTATTCTAATTGTTTTATAATAATGAAATTTAAAGTCAGTATAATTTTTCTCATTTTAGGGTAGATTCTATCTATTTTCTTTGTCCTTTTCATTTACTACGCTTTGGTATTGAACATTGCATGAAATTTGCAAGAACGAATTAATTACTCCGGATGCTCTTACTCTAAATATGTTAAGTTTGAAGGATTTCCTCAGAGATTGTTTTACTGAGTTAGATAGATAAAAGAATCGTTTTCTTACATAAACTTTTATTTCCTTCTTGATATTATAACAATTATTGTATACATCTAAAAAAATAATTTATCAAATTCCGTGATGAATTGAAAACTCAATTTACTAACCTTATTCTAGTGTCACATGATTAAAAATCTCATGAACTCCCTTTAAAAACGTTTCCTCGAAAGGCTCGAGAATTGATATCCCGGTCGTATTTTATAGTTAGTTAGCTTAGTGTCAGACATCTCCTCCGACCTAATCAACACTTACGTACCGGTAGCGAGTGTTCTTATTATCTATGTGGTATTTTTTCTCGGTCTGCATCAAGCGCTGTCATGCATAACCTCAACGGGACCCCTCCCATTTTTTACGCACCGAGGCATTCCACCTTATTCCTAACCGAGAGAGGCGAGAACCTGGAAAGAAATGAAATTCCCGCCGACACGCTCACAAAACCCATCTCTCTTTCAATGTAAGGGAATAGGGAATTCAGCCGCGTTCCCCTTCTTTGAACGTAACAAATGATCACCTTGTTTCATATTCCTCACTCACGTCGTAACCCATCTCGTAGTTCCACAGGTGAAATATTCCTCCGGTAAGATTCGAACCCTGCTCCTTGAAGTTTTACAAGGAGGATATTGGTAGGCTTTTCACGAAAAGGTATGCATAGCAGAGGCGTAGCCAAGGGGGTGGTTTGGGGGTTTAAGCCCTCCATGAGAACAGAACAAAAAATAAACAAAGGCATACTAGAGGATGGCTCTCGCAATTATGCCATACAAACACCGCTAGAGATTCGCAGTGTATACGCGTTAAAATATATCACTATCACCATTTTCATTAGATTTTGGGCGGAAGTATCCCTAAACCTGAGTTGCAGGCAATGCAGCGTTTACTTCATGGCTCTTGATGGCCCACATGGATAAATCCTCGTTAAACCCTTGGCATGTAGAAAGGATCTCAAGAAAAACATTGGTTTTCTTTTGTTAAGAATATGTGAATGTAAAGGGTGGAATAAAAATTTATTATTATTATTATTATTAAACGAACATGAAGAAAGTATGGCAGGATCGGAATTCTAACCCGGATCTTCCACTTTCTGGGTTGCTGCTCCGAACAATGGAGCTACCTTGCAAGGGCGTGTTGAGACATGCCGTTTTGGAATACTTTGTCGACAAGAGCCAGTTCGTCCAACTATGCAGTTTTGTCAACCAACAACGAACTTAATAAGGCAAGGGCGTAACAAAGCGTTGAAAGAGATACCCCCCTTAGGTAATCCAAGGAGGATGGCATGGCACAAGGAACCTAGGAAAAACTATCATGAGAAGCATCTTACATGACCGGGATTCGAACCAAAATCTTCAATTTTCCTCTAACCAATTCACTTGCAGCTGCTCCGCCACTCTTCCCCAAACTTAAAACAGGGAGATTTATAGCGAGGTTTATAATGTCACGTGATACGGGTCTAAGTCTCATTTCTTCTGCTCTAAGTCCAACGGCTTCTCTTCTTTCCTCTTCTTCCATTCCTCTATCCACAATTCTTTTTACCTCTTTTCCTTTATCTCTCTTCGCCACGACGAAATACGTCCAGCGAACTCCTATCTCGAAACCAATAGCGCCTCCATCTCTCTCCGTCTAACTACCGTCGTTCCACTCCCCGCCAATAAAACCGCTTCCTTTTTTCCTTCACTCCGAATGTCTTTTGAATGACTTATTTTACAGTATCCTCCTTACTGAACGCAGCTTTCCCTGACGGAGGACAGATCCCCAAAAGTAATTTACGAGTTCCGAAGCAGGATAAGGAAAGGGATGCTCGCGGATAAAAACTCCCCTTTAAAGAACATGCCCAGTTTGATGCCATTCTTAGGATAGGAGGGTTTTTAAAGAAGTTTTTATGATTGAATTTCTCGGTTTATCTCCCGAAAGTTTGCCCTTTATCTCCCAGAGCGATACCGGTCTGCGGCGCAAGAAAGATGTCACTTTTTCCGGAATATTTACGTTTTTCCGTTCGGAGAATGAACGAGCCGTATGTTGGCGAGTGAGCGGGCGTTTACTCATCCGCTGGAAGTGTAAATCGATGGCCTTCCAAGGCTGCCGTAGATTTACAAGTCCTGTTTCTCCTTCAAATAGCCTTTGAATGATCTCTCCGGGAGCTCTGGATGCATTTTTTCACAATCTCGCTCCGTGGGATGCTCGATAAAATGACCCCTGGACTATGAATTCCCATTTCCCCCGACAGTAACTCTTGTGTCATGGCCGTTAACGCGGCGAGAGCTCCACTACTGTCATGGGCGGGCTCCGAGGAGCAGAAAGCGTCAATATATATATATTATAAAATATCTCCTCGTTTTGAATTCAAAGGAGAACCCTTTAGAGATTCCTTTCATACAGGCGTACAATATCCTTTCTCCTTTTTTTCAGTCCCGGCGTTCTGATTGCGCCATATCAATACCGCAAATAACCTTTTCCCCTGAAACTCACATCCCAATACGTTTTCTGCGAGTAAAAAGAAAGGATCGGGTGAAACCTGTGCCCTTAACAGATTTACGGCCTTCTTCTCGCGGTCACACCTTCTGGCCAATAAGTTAAGGTTATGGCCCTGGTCGGGGACGTAGAAAAACCATTTCGAGCTGTAGACTGCATTTATAAAAGGCCCATCTGGACGCAGAAACCGCCAGAAACCCATAGGAAACAAAATCCCTCGCAAAAAAGTCGGGAAATAAAGATGGAAGATCCGAATCCGCACACTTCGGGAAAAATATATAACGGCCAGAAACAGCTCGCATCGGTAAGCAAATAACGCGATTCTGAAATCACGTGATCCGAGGCGAAAAGAATATGTCGACGCCTGTCGACAGCATCACTCGGAGATCCGTGCGTCAGCGCCTACCCATGATTCAATGCGCCGCGCAAAATCGCGGATCAGCGAACCGCAACGGGACACGTATCACCTCCGAATGTATGGTCTGCCTCTCGTAACCACGTCGTGGGTACGTTTTTCATTTCGAACGGGCCAAAAATAACAGGAGGAGGTCAGGAGAACCGCTTAACCGATGGCGTTAAATCAAAGAATCAAAAAAATATTTTTTTCCTAGGCGGCAAAATGGTCCCGCTGAGATAACGGAAGGAAAAGCTTTGCGACGCCTTATCTGCGGTAAATTTCCGGAGCCATTTTGCGAGCTTGAAGGGCTATAAAATAATTCTTCGCATTTTGACGCAACGCCAATTCCGTTGATGACGCTGGCAGCCCTCGACTGCAATCAACGTTCCGGGAAACAACCGTTTTTAGTTGTTGGCTTTCTGTTAACCCCGGTTCTGCGGTATATGATTCGATGAGGATAAAATTAAAATAAAATCATCATAAATCCTTGTAGTGAGAAGCCATCCGATGATTGTACAACAGTCTTTGGCACATATTCAATTGATTTTTCCCTCTGGTTAGTTTAAGCGCTCCTGCAAGAATTTTTTTGTTTGGCTGTGATGATTTCGGTAAGTGGGGTAGAGGAAAATGTAAACATTTGTGCATTTATATTTGATATTATAGAAATAACGCTATGGCTGTATAAGAATGGTGCAGGGTATATGTGATTGTGACACTTAAATCCTGCGTGAAACGTTAAAGGTTAAATAAGATCACTGAAACGAATGTAAGGGAGAACAATTGACAATCGTTGGACATCAACAATTGTTTCGACTGGGCGCCGATAAATGTTAAGAGATAAAAAGTGAGTAAAATGTATAGATGGAGCGGGAAAAATGATCGAGTATATAGGCGTAATCTGGCAACCCAAAGCCGAGAGAACTGTGAAACCCCTGTGGAAGCCAACATCGGACTAAGGATTGAAAATGGCCGGTGATAATATAAAACAACTTGAGCTATACATGATAGTGTTTAAAACAATAATATACACATCGTGACACTATGAATAACTCATATAGTATACTAGTGGTATTGGAAGACCTTGCTACAGAAAGTTGCTTATGCTCATGAAAGATATTCTCCTCTAATACTATAAGCTAACTAAAAACCGAAAGGATTGTGAAAACCTCATGAAATCTGGCATCGGACGGAGGATTTGTTGATAACATTCTCCTCTAATACTATTACTATGTTGCAAATTATATTACAGGTATTATTTAATTAAGAAATGGATTCAGATAGGTTTCCCAATTCCCTCCATAACAATGAGGTATTGTTTTTAATATTTAGTGCATGATATAACCACCATTCTAAAGTTGCTGCTACTGTAGGGTTTTCCCTTGACGTATCATGCCCCGATTCATAGACCTTTATTCAGATGTACAACCTCGGGTATCTCTATTGCCGGAGTTATTATCGGAGTGATTTTTTGATCCCTCATATTTAAGCCCTCATTTTGGGGTTCTATTTGAACCTCTTCGTTAAAATCCATGCCCCATTTCTTATATTTGTAGAGTAGGTTGAATAATAGGAGATGTTTATTCTGAATAAATCCGCATAAACGTGAAATACAGACCTTCGTCAAAAAGTCCTCCTGTGTCATATCGATCTCTATTTACGTATCCACTCCAGGCTCTCCCTGTTTTGTCATCCTTTATGTAAAAAAATAAACCGGAGTGTTGTGCATAATATAAGGACGCGAAGAGGGGAAGAGTTTGCCGTAGCCTGCCAACTCGCAAATCGCGCGCGGTTCGTCGAGTCCTGTGCAAACCGTCGAATGAAACGGGCGTCGGAGGCGCACATGGAAGCAGTCTGCTCCACGCAGTATGCGTTCGAAGCGTCATTCCGCGCCACACAAAATACGCCGACGTAGGGGAGCAAGCGACGTCGAAACTTCGATCTATTCTTTGGGCGAATGTTTGCACGCCTCTTCCCGCGCGACGCATGTTTCTCGATGTTTTTATTGACGATGCTCTCGCCGAATTATATGAGGAGATGACATTGATTCCGCATGGCTGGTACTCTCTTTCCGCAACGCACACGTGCGAAAGTCGCCAAAGAAAAAAAAATGGAATCATATTTCCCCCGATTTGCGAGACGAGGAAGATCCGCTGGAGCCTTTGAGCGAATTTTTGCTCCAGTTGAATAAACGGGCGCGCTGCGTGCGTTATGGTTGAGATAATTTTCACGGGTGTCGCTGCAGTAGAAGGCTGCACCAAGAAGAGGAGAGGGACTCGGCTCGTGGAAATCATTATGGAATAGATGTCCCTTTTGTCCACGCGCATTCGTTTTCTTCTTTTTCCCGTCCTCCCGCCGGAGCGTCGAGTCTACTTGGAGACCCCGGAAAAGCAACCAGAAGGAGCTATAAAAACATTTTTCATGCAGGGGACGCACATGGCTCCCTCTGGACGAAGATTCCCTCCCCCACTACTCTCCTTCTTCATCCATTTCATGCGCCTCTCATATTTCCCTCTCAATATACTCAAATGCGTTGGCTTTAAAGCGAAACAATTTTTCGGACGACTTCCTCGAGGCCATATAAATTAAGGGAGGGTTTTAAATCGACCAAACGCACGATAAATTTCTTCTCCTTCTCGAGTTTAACTCCGAGAACGCGGCGGTTAATGATTAAGTTGACTTAAAAAGGGTTAAAAGCTCGCGCGGATGACATAATTGCTGCAGAAATGGGCATGGAATGGATTCGGATGTTGGGTCCCATACCGAAGGAGGCGTGTTTTACCAGAGGGAGGAATGTCCGAAAATGTACCCAGGAATTTGGAATCGAGGGGAGGTAGAGGAGTGGAGAAAGCATCCGGAGGGTGGGTCCGACAATGTGACTGCGTTCCCGGAGCGATCATTGGAAGCCGGAAACAGTGATGTGCACAATTTCCAGCAATGTACCACGACGGAAATTACGTACAGCCAATCATCCAATCTCCAACAAACCGCATCCTTACTCCCTCTCTCTCATGTCTCGAGTTAGTGCTATATATATATATATTTGGACCAAGAGCAAAGGGTTAGAATCTAATAACTTCGATCTTATATATGTTCGCTCTAANAAAGAGTATGCAATATGCAGGGGTAAAATATTCATATAATACACATATATATTACTTATATATGCATACCCATCTAATAATAAAGATATACTTGCACATCATTGTTAATGGATTTTATATTTATAAATTTTAATTAGCGAAAGATAGAAAATATCCTTTATTGATATATTATCCGTTTATTTGATGAATTTCAGAATCATATGAAAACGGCCTTGTCGTTTCTATGAAATGTTCAGTTCCTATAATCATTATCTAATTAACTCTAAAGGATTTTAGGCGTCAATTGAAATTGAACAAATTAACAGCATCACTCAGAGAATAAATAAAGTTTAAATCATACGTACGTATGTTTTAACTGTTCAAAATATTTTGAAGAATATCCCTCACGAGGAGAAAAGAGCTGAGAGATATGCTCACATCATCATATGCTCACTGAAAGACATGATTAATTGATTATCTAATATATAAATGGTGAAATCGGGTTTTTAGGATTTCTTTTACGTCACCCTACGTCCAAAACTTGAAGTTGAATATGTATTCCGAAACAAAGCGAAATTCTCAATTTATTCAAATATCTTGATAAGAATATGAATCAGAATTTGAGTCAAATCGAAATGGCATATGAATCGAAAATTTCGGTTTTTTATGCGTATATAATTACAAATATTCATGATTTCCTCGGAACAGAACTTGCTATATGGTTATGTGAGCGATTAAAATGGATTTTATCCGTGTGATTGTTATTTGGGAATGATATTTAACCGGAAGTTGTCGTTGCCACATTAACATTATTGCTCTCCGTGGCCCTCTGCTCTTTTTATGGCGGATAATAGATTTCATTACATTATTAATTTTGTTTGAGAATCAGTCAGATACTCATTTCTTTTTACTCCTTAATCCGATTTATATCTTAAAGGAAAAATAAAACTGAAAAACTGCCATGCAACTCGACAAAATAATGACTATGTAAGTAATAATATGTTGAATGTTTGCATAACACATACAAAAGTATTCGGTTTAACTCCGCCATCACTGTTTCATGCAATATACATTCATACATTTTTGCATAGAATAATCAACTAAACTCAATTACTCGACATACTGACGCGAGTATGCATCAACTGGCCAAACCATACTCCTTATTCGCCTCAAATGATCAGTATAATCTGTTTTTGTATTTATATTTACTTTCATTGTCATTATCTTTTAATTTCATGCAAACAATTTATTTTCTTACTGAGGCAAATATGTTACTACAGATATATATATA
>KZ308460.1:705852-787327 GCA_000376725.2 Ladona fulva | reverse complement strand
ATATATAACAGATGTTTAACTTTATTGTTTTCTATCTCTGCTCATTTGGCTATTACTCTTTCTATTCTTGCTTTGTAACTTTGGAATCTTTGTAGAATATTTCATTTCTATTAACTTTTTTGGCCAAATTACATTCTCTGTTCTCATTTCTGTCACAAGTGAAAAGTTTAGCTGTATATTTTATTTCATTTTCAGATTTAGTGTAGAATATCCGTTCATTTGTGGTTGAACCATGGTTTCACAGGTTTCACACCCCCTTTTGGTACGTGTTTACCTATGTATTTTTTCCTAAGGGCTAACTTGGGTGCTTATATGGATAAAGTCGTTTTTTTTGCATCTTTTTCTCTTTCTTTATCTTTCTAAGTACTTTAAAACGGTATTTGGATGCAAAAAGAGACTCATTAGTCATAATCTCGCCCTAAATAAAGACATATGTATGTACTATTCAATTAAGAAATATTCCTTACGTCTACTCTGTGGTACATATTCATCGCTTCGCAGACTTGTAAGTAAATCCTCGAATACGAGGTATTAAGTCCGTCTTGCGACTAATTTGGTGTGTATATGATGGTATTCTTCAATCTGAATCCTTGTTTCGTTTCGATGTTGCATCACCAAGACTCAAATTTTCAATTTAATCTTATATTTTATCTGAGATGTGTCAGAGTTCCACTCCGAAACCGATATTATGTTTGCTTCCGTCTACATCGTGCAAGAGAAACACTGTGGATACAACTCAGAAGGGGTGAATCGTACCTAATTGTTTTAGGAGATTTTGAAGATATTCAGTCGACATCGGTAATCTTCACAGATCTAAGCGTATACTTAGAAAAATAAACCTCCTATTCCTCATTCCCTGAAAATATTTAGCACCCTCTCTGATTCATCACTGAATTTCCCTATTTTCCCTAATGGAGATTTAAAATACTCCTTAATCATGAGCTGATGTTAATGGTGACCGCCAGACTCTGAAAAGCAACCGTTCTGAGATAGAGACGATAAATATTTCAACAGCCTTGCTATCATCGTCAAGAGTAGAAGACATAGGTGCTATTTTAGCGGTTTTGTCGTTATAGCAACCTTTAATCTGATACAGCAACATCTCGTACTCAATGCTTCATGCCCCATATTATTTATTTACTACTTTTTAGCGGTATTTACTCTGAGTTTAAATTCTTTTTGAATAATTCATAGGGTGCATCCAGCGTCTTTTTCACGATTAAATTTTCATCTAAGGAAGAAAAGGAGCGAGTTAAAACCCTGTTTAAAAAACTCCCGTGTACAATTTCTTCTCTTAGAGCTCTTCTCCTAGAACAATCTCTTTTCTTTCGGCCATCACTGTTATTTTCGTATCCTTTTCCAGCTTCTGTTAACTACTTTCTCCATCGGAGGCATTTAAAGGGAAATTAAGGCGACCCCAGGCGCATTAACGACACCATGATGCATCTTCCGCAAATACGAGTCGCGTTACAAATCAGTCTCTTCTTTCCATTAATTTTAAGGATTAAATTTTGGCTGGGGCTCTAAAGTCCCAATTTCGCCTTTTAAATTAAGTCATCCGTCGGTCCGTTCCAATCCCTCCCTTCATACATCTCTTTCTCTCCTTCTCAGCCCTTCTGTCTCAAACATCTTGTCCCCCTTTTCTCCTCGATCTTTCTTTCCAGAATGACCTATCCTCTTTCCTGTCGCTTCTCATCTGTTTTTCTCCCGACCCTATTTTCTCATTTTCCCGATGCGCGTATCCGTCGTTTTCTCTAATTGGTCGTTATCTCGTCATTCTTCCAAGTTCAAGCTTTCCCTCTTCTCTCCCACTTTCTCTCAGATACGTCTCTTTAATCCTCACCTTCATCTCTTCGCATTCATCGCAGTCGATCCCTGGGTATTCTTTTTGAGACTCAATTTATGAAAGGCTCGGAAAAGCGACAAAGGGAGGTGAGTTCCCTAGTTAATTATCGACAAAAACAATATAGGTAGAAATATCTGCGCATAAGGACGGGAAGGGATTTTTTCATGGATTCAGATAAATATTCTCCTGGATAAGAATGTTTCGTGTAGTGAAATCTGAAAATTAAGACTGTACATACATATTGTGTATACTATTAAGCCCAGAACTTTGTTTGAAAATCAAACCATCCTCTATCAACTTCAAAAGCATGGAGAAGGAAGGATGCTAGATGCGAGGTATGTTTGCTTTCCATTTTTCGATAAGAATATCACAAGAGGAAAGCTTCCATGTGATTGCTGATCGGTAGCTCCCTAAACAATAAGTTTCTCAATATGGAGAGACCAAAAGAATGTCATTGTTCAGCATTATCCATACCCAAGTAAGTTTGAAATTGCATCAGCCAAGAACACAGCTAATGAGTCTAAAGAAAAGTACGATTTCCTCTACTCTTTACCATAAACAAATACATATTCCATTCATCGAGATATAGTTCCTTAGAAGTTAGTATTTCTTTCTATTTCGCTTCTACTATTTAGTAGGAAGATATAAAGAATAAAATTAAGACTTATAAGGCTAAATGGTTCATATAAATTACTTTAACAATTTTACCGTCACGCAACATTAAAATAGATGTTATATGGTGAAGATCGCAACTGGTTCTAAGAATTAAGAAGTATTTTAATAGAAGTTATGAAAAAATATTACGTAGGAAGGTAATAATAATTTGAATTGTCATTTGACAATGTTGTGGAAATATTTGAAAATTCTCTCTCACAGAGTTGGGGAACAATACATCGATATTAGAGTAAATTATGTTATTCGTACGTTTTATATAGTCTTCAGAAAATTCTTAGAAGAAGATTTTTAGAAAATTCTCAGAGGAGATGATTATTAACAAAAGTGACTGTTATTACAACTCTGTCACGCGTCAACATGACAGATAAAAATAATTTTGTAAGTATTTCGTAGCAAATAATGATTTTAAAAGAGTATTTCCTATTAAATTAAATTTTAAGCATATTTACTTTGAAATTGTCATTTTTATCGCAATTTTTAACTGCGCCGTCATATCTTCTTTACATCCATTTTTTCGGTTCTATTGAAACATTTGTTGACTCGGCTGTAAATTAAGTCCAACTTCTTTCAAAATTTTATTTTTTTAAATTTTCAATTAAATAGATGGCGGCAGATCGTAACTATATTGAATTAAAATTCATGCGCTACAGTTATGATCCAATCATTGAGGGAGGACTTGAGAAATTTCGATGTGAAAGCACTCCATTTTTGAACCGGTTGTTATTTCTCATCAAGAAATGAATTTGAAAATTAAACGATAAGTGTTTGCATTCATCTTTATTAGGTTGTTCAGTTATAACAAAAAGTTTCAATAGGCATTTTTTTGTAGCGTTGAATAATGATTCATTAGTGAATGAATATAAGTTCTAAATCGCTTTAAAAGAATTATTACCTCTCTAAAGCATATGCGATTGTAGAAAACTCACAATTTCTAATATTGCAAAAGTGGAGTACTTCTCAAAGAGAGTCATTAAATGTAAGAAATTACATAAAATTTAAAGTTAGTGACAAAGTTAATGAAATATTAATTGATCTTCATTCGGATGAAAAATAAATAACTGAGTTAATCTGAAACCTCCATCTCGAGCATGATATAACATTTAGCTCGTTAAATCTCAATTGATCAGGAAAAGGTAAGAGAGGCATTTTTGACGTAAAATAATTATTATAATTATATCACGCGAAATCAAGGCTTTTTATTTTCCTGTGTTCATAAATTCGATTAAATTTATCATCATGGAAACAAAAGCTTTCTTCCCCCGTAGCGAGCGAATTAACTTCTTCATCCGCGCATAATTCGCGCATTATTCTCCCAACAAACTCCCCCGAGCGAGAAAAAACTTAAATATTTGTCAACTGGAAGAAATTCTTTTTTCGCCAACATTTACGTAGCTCCGTGTCTCGAAGTCTAGACGGAACGAAAAACTTCATACTTAATTTTGAGGAAGAGACCTCGGAGTTCCTTCCTCGGTTTTCTTCCCCGAAAAGAATCTCTCCTCCCTCGCTTATCGCCAGCGATCAAGTCCAAACTTCCGCACCATTTTTCCCCCCGCCCGATTTATTTCTCCCTCTTCTCTAATCCGTTTCTCGCACCCAGAACTTCGCGTTATCTTACGCGGAGGGATCAGCGCGGTTCGTGAGAGGCCCTTTTGTGCACGCCCCGCAAAATAGAACGGTTCCAATTTCATCCGGAAACGTTAGAGTTTTTAGCATCAGCGCGACGAAATCAATTTGAATGGAGATCCTTGAAGGCGAAAATTAGATGGGCGGAGGACTTTCGCGAGTGTTGGATGGCGCAGCGGAGTAATGTAGTTCGGCGTGGGAGGGGCAGCTCGAGAGACTCGTGGGCGGGGATCCCGTGGAATGAAGTCGGCGGAGAGAATGTATAAAGCGGGGAAAGGAGATTGCCAGTCCCCCACTTCCCAGGTTGACTTATGCTTCCCTAATTAGGTCACGTGTGCCCCACTCCTTCACGGCCCATCGGCTTCGAATCCCGCCCTTCGAGAGGAATGGGTTCACGGCCCTCCGACACCCTCTCGCGCCTCCTTTCACACCCCTTGAGCATCCTCCTTTCACTTATCGTCCGCACGTAACGGACGACTCTTAAAAGGCGACTGCACTTAAAGCGTGAGGAAACGAGGAATTCAATTACAATGGGATTGGTGCCGCGGGCGTTTTGTCTCCTGACTTTTCCATTAGCGCTATATTTTTCAGGGAAAGAAGAGGTGCCCCACCCCGTTTTCGCACCCCTCCCTAGTCCCTCTCTTGTTCTATCTCAGGAGATGGAAAATTGGGATTATATCGACGAGTTTAACGTTTTCGATTGGGCTTTAATTTTGCATGAGCGGCGTGACCCAATATAAAGGAGAGACAGAAATATGTTCCGTTGCGCGAAAATGATAAAAAAGGGGGCGCTCGTTGTTCGCGGCGTAACCGATATGAAATTGGAATGGTTAACTCGTTTCCCTGCCTATTAGACGGCATTTTTTTCCAATATCGAGCAGCGCGGTGCAAAAAAACCCGTTCGGGAGGCAAATTAAAATTGGAGGCCCCTCCTCTTGCCGGACACTGGGAAATGGAAGTATTTATATTTATTTAAAAGGTCACAAAAATGATGGACGGCTTTTATTCGGTTGTAGAGAAAATCCCATTTAGCTTAATTAAATAGAAAAGTATTACAGTCCTAACGGTCGCGATCGACGAGGGCTTTTTTAATTGCCTCGTTGAGTGGAGATCTCTTTGGCAAATTTGCGACATCCATCCATGGCTGCGTTTGACCTAAGCGTTACAGAGTAGTGGCGAAAAAAGCGCTTTTTCCCGACGAAAATACCAATGAATTTAATTTACGGAGAGTCGATAATTGAAGCAAGGGACCTATCATGAAAATCGTCTTTGAAATAATTATTCCCGGTCGCTACATTTTTGTTATTCGGTCCCATTAATTTTACGAGCACAAATTCAAAATGAAATTATTGGCATCGGTCCCTTTTTTCGGGGCGCAAATAACCCAAAAATCCTCTTTATCATTTAACAGCGTCGGGTTTGGAGAGCTTTTATATTCGCAGAACGTCCTCTATGTACCCATGGGATCGTATATTAAAATTATCAGGAGGTAGGCGCACATCAGTGGGAGTTCTGGGATGCGGAAATATAATAATATCGGAGGAGAAACCTGGATTGCCCTCGAGATGTTAAACGAAAACGACTGAGAATTATTTACTCATGGACTCGAAAAAGGGATCGGTCAGCGCAACTTGCACTCCGCGTTGCGATCACAGATTCGAGGTCGTGTAAGTTTGTTTTCAGCCTTGCTAAATTATTCCTTCCGTTGAAATGGCTCTGAGTGCTTTTTAACGTTGAATATATGCAAAAAATATCAAAGCCACTCGAGCTAGATTCCCGGCAAAGAGCCGGAGGAAAAAATTTCTCTTTACCAATCAAGATGTATTTTTGCGGAGACTCGCAATTTCGATCGTAGTATGGAGTGAAAAAGGGCTCCGGATCGGCTTAGGAACTTTTCCTTTTTCATCCCGCAACGTCTAACTGCATCGCAGATGCCTCCCAGTTTTTCATTCGCTTATTTGTCAAAGTTCGGATCGGAGCGGAAAAAATTCGGGCTCCTAAAACTGCACTCTCGATCGACAAAGGGACTCCGCTCACTCGCTGCCCTAGCCTCGAAACCGGCGATGACAGTCCCAACCCCATCCACTCCAATTCACTCCGCCATTATCGAACACGAATGTTTTCCCGCCGTGCGCCGTCTCTCACGCCTTCGAAAATGAAGAGCGTGTTTCGGATTTGTCACCGCTTCAACTTATCTTCCGAGAGCGGTGTAGTATTCTTCACGATGGGGGAAAATTCCGTTCGAGCAGTCTCCCCCCTTTTAAACGCCTTCGGTGAAACACCGTCTCCTCCACCTGGCCCGCATTCTTCTTTTTCCTTGCTTACACCACCGCCTTTCATGCACCGTCTTCACACGTTTCATCCCATCGATATTCCATCCACCTTGCTTCCCTCCCATTCCTCATCTTTCTTCCCCATTACTGCCTTCATTCTCCTTATATCCATCGAAGTTTCGTTCTCGAAATCTCGTAACCTATTTTCATCTCCGGCTGGAAACCCCGCCTATCCATCCCTCGTCGCGGTCTGACTTCCGTTCTACTCCTCAAATCTTCACCACCGCACCCTGGTTGTCTCCTTGACTACCACTCCCCCTCTCTACCTTCAAAAATGTCCTCCCTTTCCTCCCTCCTAGCTCTCGCTCGTATCTGTACCTCACTTCAACACCGTCTGGGCTAAAAATCCGACCTCTCTCGCCCTTTCCCTTATCATCTTCCCCTTATTTTTTACCCGAGGACTTCCACCCTCTATCCTCCTCCCCATTTCTCTCGTATTTTCTCTGTTTTTATATAAGACTCGCCTTTCCCTCGGCCCTCCTCGCTGTACGAGTCCCCACCTCGTCGCCTTATTTTTCACGACGCTTTTTCCTCGTTTTCTCTTTCCCTCCGGTACTGCCTTTTCCTCTTTTATGTTCCGAGACGCGTGTATTCCACCCTATCCCGACCCACTCTTCCTTTTCTCTCCGTCTCTCCCCATAGCGACGTCCCCATATATTTCTCACTTCAGCGTCCTTCCTTAATTTTCCCTCTCGCACACGCCGCAGCTCGTCTTCCCGGGAAAAACATCCATCTTCTCTCTTTTACCTCTGTTACTCTCGATACCTCCAGCGTCTTTCCTTCATCCTCTCTCCTTTTTTATCTTCGTTTCCGTTCCCAAGCCAGCCTCGACACCTTAGGTTTTCCTTTTTACATCTCTCTGTGCTCTCTCTTTTCCCCTCTTGGTGTCTCTCTCCTTGACTATTGTGGCGTTTATCCGACGGGTCCACCCCAGCATCCTTCCTCTATCTCTTCCATCAACCCCTTCCCCACTTTTTTACACCATATTTTTTTATTCCATTCTCTCTACGTCCTGCCATCGACTCCCGCTTCCTCCAGCTTTTTTTTTTATAACTCCTCCAATCTTCCCTTCTCCCGAGCCCCGCCTAACCCATCAACCTTCATTTCCTCTCTCCCATACCATTCCATCCCGACCTACCGAGACCTTTCTTTCCCATCTCGACAACTCCCTCCTCTCCTCAACTCTAACCTCCTCCTCTCTCCTCGCCCTGGTCACCCACTTCTCACTCCCGCGCTCCTAACCCCTCAACGTGGACAACAATAGCTTACCACTTGCCGATTCCTACCCGGAATTTCCCCTCCTCTTAACCCGTTCCTCTCCCTCTCTCCCCCAGGAGCGACTCTCTCAAAGACTCCTCCACTCATTCCCTTCTAACCACTTTTCGCCGCGCCTCCCCCCTGCGGTGGCGTGGGAGGATAGACGGGGGTGCGGCGGTGGAATATAAGTGTGCATTAAAGTGGGAAGAGGTTCGTGAGTGAGGAATTGAGACGGGTTTGAGGTAGGGAGAGGTGAATACGCCACGCGAGGGATGTGGGAAAAAGGTGAGGGTTGAAATGGGGAAAAGGATGAAAGGGTTGAGGAATGAGGATACGTTACAGAAGAAATGGTGGGTAGGGAGGTATTTTATGGCTGGAAAAGTGGAAACGTGGGAGGAAGAGATGATGAGAAAGTGGGATGAAGGAGGAGAGGGAGGCGAGGGGAAGATAAAGATATGGATGGATGGATGATAAAGATGTGGATGGGGAGTGATAAAAGATGCAGAGGGGTAAGAGGGAGGAGATGAAAATAGACGAAATATTTCGAGCGAACGAAAACCAACGGATGATGGAGATATGAGGTGAGCCTAGAGGGAGCGAGCGTACAAAGAGATGGAGATAAAAATCTTGAAAGAGATAAGGGTGTGAAGAAGGAGAGGAGACGGAGGAGGTAAAAGTAGACGATTTTCATCGCTATAGGCTGATGGATGCGGCACATCAAGAAAGATTATAGGAAAGGAAATTTCGACTAGTTTGGTTAAAATCGTGGACGCTATATTTTAGTACCTCTCATCCAAATTAAAATCAGAATAGAGTTACTTAAAGACAGAAGTGAAATAATGAAATATGTCTTAAAACTTCTTTAAACCAAATTAGAAAAAGATAAAGTTTGTTTTTCTCTTTAGTCATCAATATGTGGACTATTTTGCAGCCCTTCGCCAAATGGATACTGATTGTTACTACTTACCGCTACGTTTTTTATGTTTCAATAGACATCATAAGACTAGTATGTTCATCAAATTATAAATTTTGTCTATACTCATGAAACTCATTATAGAAATACATTTCTGCGGCGATTGGTTGTTAGTGTAGTGAATCCAGGTTTCTCCTGGTTGATAATGGCCCACTGCGACGACGTTGCGAAGGGTATAGGAAGGATTATTCGACCTGAAGAAGCACACTAAAACGTAGGCGAAACGTCGTTGCAACGAGACAATATCAACTCGGTGGAGCCCAGAATCCCCATGCTAACAAATTATACAATAATGTCATGTCACTGGATGTATTACCCTTGATGAAAGTAGGGCTTTTTCCTTACACCTTTTTCTCCAAACGTACTATTCTGTAAAAATCTTTTCTATTCCCTAATAGCACATAAGTCCAATGAGTGCCGTTTTACCATTTTTTCCAAATTCTTCTCTTTTCTCATATTCTATTTAGGAACCTCTTATTTTCTAATCTAAAGCCTATTCAAATCTACATAGATGCCCTACCAGCCATCTTTGTTATGTAGCCAAAGGTGTATAGACCGTTAAGCTTATGCTTCTAGTCCTCCACTAATTGTACAAAAATTGACCCTAAGGCCATCGATTCTATGTGATACTAATGAAATTCTGTCAATGAAATTTTATACTGACATAGTAAGGAAAAGAGAGATCACCTTATTTATTCATCTATTACTATAAACCATTCAGTAGTGTCAAAATTGAGGACAATGTATACAGCTCATCTAAATATTCGTTTTGACCCGAAGTGAGTGTCTGCGTAATTTATACAAAAATAATAATTCATTGTAATAAAAATAAACGTTTTACTGAATTTTGCTGTTTTTGATTCATCACAAGCTCAATTCATTTTCACCGTTTAACATTCTTGGCAGTTTTTTGATAACTATCGGAGCACTTATGAATTTATAGCAACAGCATTTGAATCGTCTTTCAACGATAATTTATCGCAACGAATTCTAGTCTTACGCCACTTTGTCCTTAAAAGATCTGCTGTAAAACTCATCACTAATTATATTTCATAATTCATTTAAGATATGCATAACATTTTTATTATGTTAATTTGGTCCATCCCGTCTAAAAAGCTATTTCGGGTCAATATGACCCGACGCGACATGTCACGTAGACAAAAATGAGAGTGCGATCACGATAATATTCCAGATTTATCGAGCTATGCCATCAGGATAGTTGAATGCGAATCGCAATGTAATGATTATGAGCCAATGAACAGGTGGGCCATTACTTCACTATTACTTTTAAGGAATCAGGCATCTAAGAATCTCGTGTTAAATTACATTTCCGGCCACGAAAACGTACGAAGAGCCAGGGGGAAAATGAGAGAGAAAGAAACTGGGTAATATAGAGACGGATGGACGTATACAATGCGAGAGGAATATAAGACAGGAGGAACAAAAGAAGTCAGCCACGCACGAGAAAAGCGACAGGAACCAGGGGTGGAACACGAGGAGAAAAACGGGAAAATACGGGAAGACACGCATTCCGAAGGGCTAACATGCCGACAGATAGACCTGGCGACAAACAACCAAACGATTTTATTCGGGCAAAAACAAGGTTGTTATGGAGAAGAAGGGCGAAAGAAGGAATGGAAACGGAGAAAAAAGGGGAGGGGAGAGAGAGATGGATAAAAAGGGAGGAACGAGAGTTTTGCGGCGTTGAGCACGAGGAGGAAAGATGAGAGAGGCGCGGGATGGAGCGGAGATTGAGCTCCAGAGGAGATGGGGGATGAGTACGGAATGGGGAGTAGGGGCGATGAGAGAGTCGAGCGAATGAGGAGGGCTAAAGGAACGGTTATACCAGGAGGAGCGCTCGCTCGTATTTGCGAGATGAAAAGCTTGTCGTTGGCTGTATGAGAGGTGATGCCAAGGTACGGAACTCCCTCTTATCTTCAATTCGGGAATACGTTTGGACTGCCAAAGGGCTGGCGAAGAGACGCTAAAAAAGGGTGAGTCTAAAGAGATAAATAAAAATAATGAAAAACCGTTAGAACGGAAGCAAAGATTCCAGCTTTCCCTATAGAACGTGAATGCCATCGTCGGGATGCGTTTTTTAATTGTTTCCGAACGCTCGTCATCTCCGCATGCGAATGAAAGAGGGGAACGGTTCGATGTAATTATTGTGCCTTTTCTGCGCTGAGGAGAGAGGAAGAGAGGATTGTGGCTCGGAAGAGAGAAAGAATAAAGAGAAGGATAAAGGAGATCGCGGAGGACAGAGGGAAGATGGTACAGGTAGCGAGTTAAAAAGGACATTAAGTAAATAGCGGGCATAAAAGGATATTGACAAATATGGAGAGAGATTCGACATTTTCGGAACGTGAAAGACGAGCAAACAGGAGCGGAAAAAAGCAAGAGGATTCTCGTTGAGGGATGCGTGGAGAAGGTGATGCGAGAGTAAAGCACGGGGTTTTACGAAGGTATCGGCGGATCGCTATGGGTCGGATGGTGGATAAAGATAGGAGGCGCGGTGCTAAAGAAGTCGAAATGGGGGATGTGGGAAAAGATGTATTTCGGGACGGTGAGCTTCAATCTCGAGGGAGGAAGATATTATCGATTCGTATAAAATTCGGCTCGAGTGTGGATCGAAGGTTATATAAACTTTCATTTATCGATTCTTCATTCCGCCAGTACTTGAATGATCGAGAGAACGATTTGGGAAACATACGGGAAATTTTTTCTTCGAGAATTTGAAATATTAGTTGGGTCGAAGGTTTTTTTTTCGCCACTAAGGGTTATTTAACGATGATGCGCTTGCTCTTATGGAAGAAGATTTAAAATTCGATGCCAAATTTCTCTCCATTAAATGAGAGGTCTAACTAGGAGGAGAGAATTTTTTTGATATTTTTTTAACATAAATTGAAGCGCAGGAGAAACTTCTTTTTTCCCATAATGAGCATAGCAGGAAACCACTTTCCGAAGTGGTAGAAAATGTACTTGTTTATTGCGTTCATGCAGCTTACTTAACCATCATATCCGCTGCTAATAGCTTCATTCGTTCCTCTTCGACTCTCCGCTTTACCATATGCCATCTTCCTTTCTCATACCCTTCTTCTGATATTCATTCCATTACTGTTTTCAGGTGATGATCAAGTCTTTTTGTGTGCACGATTTATTCATTTTATTATTTTATGTATATTTATATTTTTTAACGTACGTATGTTTTTCCCGGGTTCGATTCCCGGTGGGGGCCTACTTGCGAAATAACATTTAATGTCGAAGTATTTTTAACAATACCATAGCATACCTTTTGTTAATATTTCCATTCTTATTTGGCAAATAACCTATTTATTTAGAGGTCGTTGCAACGTCCACACCCCTCAGGCGGCAGTTACTCCAGCCATGAGTGATGTAATACATCGATTACACAAAAATTCAAAATGAAATTCCCCCAATTTTCCGATTTAATTTGATGTCATCTAAATATTCAAACCTCAAATTTTATTTAAACCAAACTGCTAGCAACCTAATTGCGGTTCCCAGAAAATCCATTTGGAAGAAAATTCGAGATATTCCAAGTTCGAATTATCGAAAATTCTTCAGGCGGAGTGGGCAGGAGCGTTTTACTCGGGCTATTAATAATTCGTGGGATGGAATGTCGCGCTGTGGAGTCGTGCGAAACAGAAAGGCGAGGATATGGACAAGAGTGGTTTGGTGTCGAGAATGGAGAGAGAGGAGGCAACGTAATGCTTGACAGTGGAGGAGAGAGGTTGTGGGGGAAGAGGAAAGCGAGGATTCGATAAAATTGTAGCGGAGGAAGATATAGTTGCGAAGGAAAGGGCAAAGGGATAGCGAACTATCAAAGGATGATACATTTAAGAAGGCAAAGCGAACCAGATCCTTGTGTAAGAGGTTGGGCATAAAACATTCCGTAGCCATATTGATTTAGGTCAAATGAGATTTAAGTTCACAGGCATGCGGACTTGTGGAAGGGAACAAGCTGCAACCTAGCGGCTCAGGGTATTAATATATAGGAAAGAGATAGGTCAAATTATAAAGCTCGAGGTTCTATTACGATACCACGTGCAGTGGCGCAGCCATGTGGATGGTTTTGGGTGTTCGAACCAACCCCATAATAACAGAGGCAACGACATATATGTGAGAGGATGGTCTCTCGCAGTTATTCCATACAAATACCTCTGGAGAATACGCAGGGTATACATTTTAAATAAATCATTTTCCATTTTCATTTGATTTTAGGAGCGAGTTTTTCTGCCCCTGAATTATAGGCAATGCAGTGTTTACTTAATGACTCCAAGACCCCCCATGGACTAATCCTGGCTACGCCCCTGCACACGTCCTCGTTTTTGTGCATTTTTCACTTTTATCATTCTCCCTTCACCATTTTCGGTCGTTTCGATTAATAAGCCGTCGCAATATTAGGTGGAAAATTAAAATAGAATTATTCGATTCCGGGAAAGGTCTCCATTTATAAGTGAATTACATACCTGGCGCCTCTCTCTCGTTCTTTCTCGTATTTCCGTTCATTTTACCTGCCCACCTTTTTATTATTTCAGCTCAGAAGGTCCCCTCGCATATTCCCCGGTCTTTGCCAAGTCGCCATTTACCTCCCTTACGTATGTATTTATACATATAAACACCCGGAGCCGTATCTTTTGAAAAAGTTAACTGGCTTCCGTTACCCTCTTTTCATGGACCTCATTCCCTTGAGGCCCCAGCAGTGTTTTTACGTGACGCCATCACTTAATGGGAGTATCCCACTGGGGTAAAGGTGCCATTTCCGTTGCCCCTTGGGGGGAATCCCGTCGCTGCGTGGACTATAGTTAGCGTGGTCTCCGCCTATTGACTTCTCTCGGCGTTGGCGAACCCCCAACCGGGAGCAAGCTTTTTCCCCTCCCGTACATCACACGAAGATGTATCGACGCCATAAAACCTTATTCCACATGCAAAAGTAATGGAGCAACGCAGGATTGTACCTGGAGATGAAAATATCGTCGAAAATGGCACGGTAATGACTCGTTTTAATTTCTCCCCTGGGAAAACTTGGTGGGAGAGCTCGGTTGTTTTTCGTGGAGGTCGAAATAGAGCAAAGTGATGGACTTTAAGAGAACAGATTGCGTCGGTGGGGCAGTTTTGAGCCTTATTTATTCTGGGGGATTGAGATTGCTTTCAGTCAAAATGTAAGCGATGAAGTTGAAATGATTAAATGTGGCAAATGCAGGAGATGTAAACAAGGAGGCATTCACTGAAAGAGATGTCACCAATAAAATGACGATTTCCGAAGTGTAATTTTAAATTATATTATACGCGTTCTAATATTTACCTACTGATTTTAATTTTTAAACTCAAAGTTAACTGTTAGTTTCCTGTTATATAACACTCCATGAATGCATACTAATATCATTACATAACGGATTAATCGCACAGAATGCTTGAAATATGTAAATCTTAATGATTTTCCAATATCCTGGAACTAATAGCAGCTAATTGTCACGGTTATAATGGAATATTTTCCATATAAAACGTGAATACCTATTTTAGAGTAGTTCTCTAGAAGCTTTCAGGGAAAGAAAAACTAGTTAGAAACAATTCTTATATATTAAAGAAAATATCCAAAAACGAACTTAACAACATAAGAAGGAAATTTTGCAAGTATGGAATTAGAATATTTTCAACTTTTCACCATTTCTCTTGTTGAATTTTAAACACTACCGTCATTTTATAGTTTAAAAGCGCGTACATGTGCAGATGTATTGTAGACTAACTCGAATGTCTTCTTAAATTGTTATTACTGAGGATAAATTTGATTCATAGCGGAATATTAGTTTCAGTATTCATATTCGTGTACACAGATAAGAGCGTTACGTGAGTAAGGCACCAGGAAAACGGAGGAGTCACTTCCTCCCGTATTCCCTATGCATTTTAATGGGTGTAATCATAACTCTAAGACATGAATACACACAGTTCTATGTTGCGATAGGATGTAGCTACTCGCAATTTCATCGAACCAACGATCTCTCTCCTTTTAAATGTAAACGGAAAATTGTATTCGATGGCAACGAAATCCTCTTTGAGGACGCAAAATGAGTCGATAGAAACGAAATGCCTCCCGTCGAAGGAACGCAAATAAGATACTTTCGGAAAGCGCAGGTCGTACCGTCCGCGGAAAGAACCGTTCGGACGACCCATTTCCCCCTTTCCAGAGATGCACGTTATTGCGAATAGGAGATATTGTTTGAGAGGGTAGGTGGGCTTTGGGGACCGAGACCTGGTGGCAGCAGAAAGTGCAAATACATTTGGAGAGTATGGATCTCTGCCGTGGCCCGGAACTTTTATTTTTGCAGCTGGAAGAGTTGCATGCGAGTCACACGTGTGAGTCTATTCCCCAGTGGTGCAGGGCGTTTGACGGGAGGCGCACGGAGCGAGCGATGCTCCGCTGCAAAATTAAACGTCCGTATTACTGCTCTCTTCATATCCGGCGGAGGGAGGCTCTCTCCCGCACCTTTTTTTCATTTCGCCGCTTATTTACCCGCTCCATCGATCCCAGCGACTATTTTTCTACAGAGAAATTAGAGAGGTAGTCACTTTGCCTTTGTTGCGAAATGATCGCAATCGAATATGGGTCATTGAATAGAATGGCTCGATCTTTCTCCCTCTGTTCGAGCGGTGGCATAAATTGCACCCTAATTGTACGCAATTATTCTAATTTTCAGTTGACCTCTCTATTGTGTTCATTTTAATGGGGCTACAAGAAATTATCTTTGGGTATAGGATAGAGGAAAATGTCAGTTCGATATTTTTTGTCTGTCTTTTCATGGCTCTAACTATATTAATATTACTTTAGTATGAGTGATGCTGCATAATGTTAATCAATTAACATTATTGATCTAATTCTATTGTTAGGGCTGTCTCTAAAGAGTAAACTTCGCCTACTAAAGTCGTCATTACTATACTTATTACTAAATACATTGACAATTATTATTGACAGTTTAATGATGCTACACATGCATAGTGTGCTGTGTGATGAAAGGTGTTGAGGTATAAAGGATGTTGAATATTGGCATTCATTTAGTTCACAATGTCCTCAGTAGTCTGAATGTTTCTGCTTGCACCCAATGAACAATCAATGAGAAAATCCGAGACCTGCTATAGTATCTTCATGATAAAATATTTTTCATCTGTCTTTTCACTCAGTGTAGTGAAATATACATTTTAAATTTTTTCATCTGCCTTTTCGTAGACATAGAAATATTCATTTTCATTCATATTCATGAAAGCTATGAGGTGTGAGTGATGCTGTATGATTGCCATTATTTTGATAATTCCGTTTATAAAGTATAAGAAGCTATATCATAGTTCCTAAGTGGTGGACTTACATGGACTTCAATTCATACAACTCTTGGTGAATGAGGAAATCAAGGGTAAACTACTTCAATCCTCATCCTGCCTAGTGTGTCTGATTTCCTTCTCCATGACCTTTGATGGCTAATCGTCGATTGGATTGCGTACCGAAAGACAGGAATTTGGAGGCAGTGATGAATTTTAAGAATACAGTCTTGAAATCCCACTGATTTAAAAAAATGGAACAAAACTGGATCTAATTATCGTTAACATTTCGCATTTTTTCCTTTTCCTGTTCCTCACTAAATTAAAAGCAATGGTCTCTTTGTCAGTCTATGTGCTCGTACTTTGAGTTCTCTTTCGGTGATTTATTGGAAAGCACCAGCAGGAATCTCATTCACTTAATGAAATGTTTCGGAGGAATACCTTTGAATCTCTTGGGCACATTTAAGATTGCTCGTTTAGAATTTCGTCTGATTGGAGAAAGAATTATTGGTAGCTGCTCAATTCTGCAAACGTTAATAATTTCTTACAGTTCAATGTTTTCCGTCATTTAAACTTTTGTCAATGGATTATTTTTAATTTTTCTTTTCACATTTATCTGTGTTATTCGTAGTTTTTATAATACGAAGCTTATATGTGGCACGAGAAATTCAGATTAATTTGAGTGCTCCTTATTGAATGCTATAAAATGTGCTGTTCACACAGTGTAATCGTGCTGCACTTTCATTTACATCTGTATTAGTACCCTGCAAGTCGCAATATGGCGTATGGCAGGGAGTATGAAAAAACCGAACTCCCCAACTATCTTGTTTGCGTGGAAAAATTTATCTGGAATTTTGTTTTTATTTATTTTAGATTTTGTCTTTATCTGGAAAAAAAGAGCATTAATAACTATGCTTTCTCGCTATAATCTCACGGAATGTATTTGAGTGTTAGGACTTAAGCGTAGAGAGTCACGATTGCTGATAGTGAGAATCAAGATATTGCTTACCTCATCAAGTAAATCTAGTATGAAATATTTATCGAATAACTTGCTTCTACATTCGTTTCTTATATTTTTAAAGAAAATTTCAACCGATAGGTTCGATCACCTCTGATACACTGTTATCAAACATGTAGTTGCTCTACCTCAAGATCAAACTCTTCTCGCGAATAAAAGGGTTAAGGTTACTTGGTAAGTGAAAGCGCGCGCATCTAGGAAGAATACACAAGGAGAAACGGACATGAAAAAAGTCTGACGGGACCGGGACTCGAACCCTGATCTCCTAATAGCCAGTTGAGCTACCCAACCAGATGATTTAAACATGCCGTTCGGGTTTGAGAGCCGTTTTCTACAAAGTCTAGCGAAAGGCATAACAAAATGGCCGGAAAGCTCAACCGCAAGAGCAACCAACCAGCTATTCTTCGAGTACCCCGGGGTTCGAGTCACGGTCCCGGAAGACTTTTTTCCTAGGGAAATCCTTATCGTGTTGATTCCACACCGCTCAACAGTACTCAATGGATATACTCACTTACTGGATGCAGTTGTTCAACATATATACTTACTACTTCCATTGCACTCTTGATCGGTGGGGATAGCAAACGTTCGCTACATTCATCTTTCCCTGTTACCCTCACTCCTCCAAAGTTTTCGATAGTTATGGATGGACGGGAGGAAGCTCACACCGGCCTACTGACACTACTAGAGAGCTTTCCATTACATTCTTGGTTAATCATCGTTTGTGGTTCATGTATAAAATAATCTCTATGTAATGCATCAACTGTTGTTGAGCGATAAGTTTTTCTTTTTCTGAAGACATAAAATAAAACGTAACTGTGTTTTTGTTGACTACTTTGACAAAGCAGAAAAAAATCTTTTCGAACAACGAAACTCTTGCTTAACCTTGGTTTACTTTCGCTCAGCATTTTAGGTCCTCCCGTATTGTACTATTATTTGTCTAGTTAACCTCATTGGTGGAAAAATTTCATTCCTCCGTCTCTTCTCCCCTTGTACTAGTTTAAATTGTTCGAAATGCCTTCTACTAGTAGTAGTAGGCTAGTCGTACAGCCCACTTCTAAGACCGTCTGCGTAGCTCATGTTGTAAATACTCCTAACTCATCCATAACCACCAACTCGGATTCTTTTTCCGCCATGAGCCGGATTTTTCTGTCACTACCTTTGTGTCCGGGAAGACAAAAAGGACGCAACGGCATGCTCGGTTTACGGAACGGCTTAAAAAACGTAGAAAACTCGAAAAGTCCTTTCTGATTACTCCCTGAACAAATGACGATGGGCATTTGACGCGTGTTTGTCTGTTATTAGCAAAGAGTCGTCTGAGAGAGAGGAAGGAGGAATTTCTATACGGAGATGCGACTCGGCCGCTTCTCTCAGAGAGGAAAAGTCGTCCCCTCCCATTCATAATTGCCTTCAAGAATCGAAAGACGGGATCATTAACGTGGGATTAAAACGATTCGACAAAGCGCTCGTGATCCGAATCGCCGACAGATGGGGGCGAAAGAGCGATCCTTGCGCAGACGAGTGTGAATGACGCGAAGCTGCGAGCAGCGGGATGAAAAAAGGGGGAATAACTTAAAGAGATGACCCGTTAACTAATACCGAATTCACATTGGGTCAGAATGATGAAAAAAGCCCTTCCGGGGGTGGAATCTGAGCGAATGAATAACTAAAAACGCATCCACTCGCCGTGAGATATGGGGTATCATTTCCCGTCTCGACACTCAAGAAGATGGAAGATGAAAAAAAAACGTCTCGGGAACAGGATCTAATAGATCCAGAGATCACACGCTAACGACGTTCCTAAAAAAATGAGGAGGGATTATACGAGTCTCGCAATCCATCCCTGCGTTAATTTACGCAACCCGGCTCGGATGTTGCTCTCGGCGTCGTGTTTTAGTACAGTTGCTAAAGGATTAATTGCTTTTTACGTGCGTCGTTCCTATCCTGCACATGTCCTTTCATCGTTTTCATATTCACTGGTACTTGTTACCTTTTCTCCATCACCCCTCTGCTGTCCCAACCTCCCTTTTGTCCACTTCAAAAACCCTTACTTACTCCTTCTCCTTTCAGGCTTCCACCCCTTCCACACGTTCCTTTTCATCTCCTCACTCCACACCCTCCCTCTCCCACCCCCTCTCCCTCGTTATCCACTTATACTCCCCTCCATCCGTGCCCCTTCCCCCCTCCACCGTTTCCTCCGCTTTATTCCTCGCAGCCACCCTCCGCCCGCCACTTCGCTCCTCGTCCTCCTCGTAAAAGTGGTTCCGAAGATAATGAAAAACTGAAGGGAAGGTTGGGGGGCGGAGGGGGGCCTTAGTGGGAACGAGATGCGGAGGGGAGGGAACGGTGAAGAGGGAGAGTGGGTTGAGGGAGGGAGGGAAAAGAGGGGGAAAGAATGGAGCAAGAGATAAGGTACAGCGCGAGCTTTGAGTATCGCAAGCAGCGGAGAACTTAAGTATTAAAAAAATTATATATAGAACAAAGGAGTCAAACAAAGCGAAATCTTAACGGTTTTCCCAGCTAAATCCGTCTCGCGACGATGTTAGTACTCGGATTACATTTTTCTAGCGGGTTTATCTCCTGCCACGGAAGTTAGGAGCGCGGAAATAGTTGAAATCCTCGAAACGTTTCATGTTTTTTGGACAAGAAGGAAACTGGGGGTCTCGAGGAGCTGTCGCGCAATATTTTTCTCTCCAGAGGAAATTTCGCGGATAAGTCAGTTAA
The DNA here is from genome assembly GCA_000376725.2 of Ladona fulva. NCBI lineage: Eukaryota > Metazoa > Arthropoda > Insecta > Odonata > Libellulidae > Ladona > Ladona fulva. Next base: position 767,552 of record KZ308460.1, on the reverse strand, counting down.
GGAATTTGAATAAATCGATTATGAAACTTTTTTGGAAAATATCAAAGAGTTAATTCGCTCCTTTGTAAAGGAATATAAATATTCAGCCCGGAGTGTTTTCTTTCCTCTCCTGTTTCACGATCCGCCGGTCGAAGCCTCGCAAAAGGAGTGGAAGCATTAAAAATTTCCTTTCCGAAGATTCGGCCAACTTTTATCCCGGCGTTAATTACGTTTGAACGCGAAACAGTGGATTTTTGAAAAGTTGCCGTCCCTTTAGGAATTGTAAATTTTTCCGGAGATTGCACCAAATTTTAATTCATTACCCAGCCCGCCGAGGCGCTTCACGTCAAGTCGGTCGAATAAATATTGCTAATATAAACGATCTCAGCGTGACCAGAATTTAATGGGATTCTGTTTCTGGTTAAAGGTTTAATTCGTATGAATGGTGTTTCGGGGAAGAATTCGCCTTCCTGTTCCCAGCTGCCTTCCCGCCATTCTTCCCCACACTCTCCCTCCAAGTTATTTTCCTCCGACCGTCCCTTAATAATTTTCCTTTTCCGCCGCCTCTTCATCTCACGCCCACCTATTCCGCTAATCGAATGCCTTTCTTGACTATTATATTCTCCCTTTTTTCCATGGATGACTCCTATTACCTTTTTTACCATTTTCCTCCTACTCGCCACCCCTCCTTTAAGATATCTCCTCGACCTCTGCTTCCTATCTGTCATTTTGTACCCCTTACTCCCGCCTAATTTAGCCTTGCTCCTTTTCCCAACGTCCTTCCAATCCATTTCCCTATTTCACTTTCTTTCCCCTCATCTCCCTCCCCCTTCCTGGCTAACTGCCCCTTTTCCCCCGTCCCACGCATTCTTTTCCCAACGATGCCTTGATTCTCAGTCCCTAATTTGGAAGTGTATACGAACGACGGGAGGGCAGAACTTTTTGGCATCGTCTTTTGTTTCATTCATTCGGTTGACTCATTGAAAAGGGGATTTGACATCATTTACGGAAACGTCCCCTGGCTCGGCTCCTTCACTCGATATTTCACGGGCGTTTTCAACCATTTGCTCGTTCTGGCCGTCAGTCTCTTTTATCGCGCCTCGTGAGATGAATTCTCCTGAGCTGATATGAAAATTCTTCAATACGCGTATACATAATATTCCCCTCCGGGGATTGCGAAAAATGCGAATTTTCTCCTCATCGATTTTTGGGAGATAAAGGTAACGGCCGATTGAATTAATCGGGTCGCTGAATTATTTATCGGGCGCGATTGTCGTTGCAGTTTTGATTCGATTCGCCGATTTTTTGATGCCCGTAATTAATTTAAACATCCCGCTGAACAATTAGATTTTAGCTTTCAGCAGGGAAGTCGTCGAATTCGATGTGTCACATTCAGGAAATGAATGTTTTCTTTTATTCTGCGCATAATAAAAGTTGAAGGTTTCAAAAGATTCTTTCAGAATTAAATTATTTCAATGAAACGTCAGGTGGGAATATTTTTGATTTCGCTCAGAACGTCGCTTTTGATTTATCTCTGAAATTTATTTGACGAATGTATTTTAGACGTTGTCTTGCTTACTGCTCACGGGATTATGGTTAATGATAAAATATGAGCTTGAAATGATTGTTGAATTAAAGTTCAGATACATCGTAAACTCATTACACGAGTGATCCATTCATTTATCGAAATGTATACATAAATTTTATATTACGCTCCCGGATAGCCAAGTGAGCGATGCGTTCGCCTTGGTGAAAGCTGTTCGGGGTTCGAATCCGGTGTGGGCTTCCTTTGTGCAAAATAAACTAAGCAGTCGAAGCACTTAAGTAAGTTATCTTGATTACCTATTTGAAGGAATATTTTCAAGGAAAAGCTCATCTTTCCGAGAAAGTGAAGCATGTTTATAAATCCATACAACCAATATACCCTTAAAATGTAGTGACTAAATAAATTATAACAAATGTTATGAATTCAAGGAAAACATTTTCAGAAATATTACTATTGAAAAATTATTTTTGATGACTTAAAAACGTATTTATGGACATTCCTCTGCATTCGACTTGAGTTTTTCGGTAATATTGATTGTGATATTGAAAAAGTGTAATCAAATCTCTTTTTTTTCTGAAAAGGTCAGAAGAAAAGGTCATAGATCAGACGACAAGCCTCCAAATTAGACCCCTCACACTCAAGTAGAAACTATTAAGCACATAAATTTAATGTTTATTTGACTTTTTGCAATAATATTGATATCGATTTATGACGTAAAATTATTGAGTAGTTACTCATAATTGTAGATCAGTCTCCGATAAGATGGCAGTAAGCGTATGCATCAAATGAGTCTCAATCAGTCATTCAGAAGCATAGAATAGCAAACTTAAAGCTCTCATACTATAGATTACATCGCGGTGAAACAACTGACTAAATATGGAATATAGTTAAATACTAATTCTGTTAATTAATTCTATACTCCTCCTTCAAAACTGACTTCATTTTAGTCATTTAAGGATGTATATTTATTATTGTGTACTCATGTTCCTCTTAAGCCAGAATTCGCGAGTTGTTAGTCTATAAAAATATTATATATATCTTATTTATTAGATCGAGGAGATATTATTCGCTAGAGGCTTTGATTGGTACAGGAAAAATATCTAATAAAAATTCTAATACATCGTGTGTTTGAAGATATATTTTGCAACTCATGATTATGAAATTAACATGTAGAACTTTTAATGTTTTAATTATTTTGCAATGAAATTGATAAAATTTATAAGAAAACTGTAATTTTCTCCTCTTTAGCTTTACAAGGGTTGAAATTCCCTGAATATACTTAAGGGATGTTACCTAGGGTATGAATATCTACATCGCGTTTCGTAAATTTACCACATCAAACATGACGAAACTTACGTTAAATTGAATAGTAAGTCTATAGTAATTGAGAAAATTTCTTACTTATACTAAAAATTTTACTATATATCAGTCACATTAAAAACTAAAGTGAGAAATAATGGAAAAATTCATAAAAAACATAATTTTATTGCCCACTTCGCAATATTTTTCCTCCGTACTCCCCATTTCTGCTAATTATCTCTCAAGGTCCCCCAAAAATTTTTCCTTTTCTCCCCCTGCTCTGATTGATTTATTTTAATGTACGCATGATAAATAAAATGCATAGAAATATGGGATCTTTTGTGGAATTCCATCCTGTAGAATCGATTGAGGAGCCTTTATTTTTCTTCCTCAAGTATTTATTAAACACAAACGACTGTTTTCAGTGATTGATCGCTATCACCAGGTAGTCACCAGTGGTTCTAAAATATATACATATATGTATTATGATTAAGTTATCCGTGTAGTGATTTGAACCTATTCAATGTCAAAGAGGATCCATCACTCACTGGCAATCCTCATCTCGTACGCTCCATGATTTACCATAATTAAACACATTTCTCACGTTCGTATTCTCCAGTGCTTCAGTCTCGACAGAAATAAGAATAAGTACATATTTAATCTGTTTGCCTCTTGTAATACTTAACCAGACATGGCCCAGGTGGTTCATTTTCATGGAACACGGGCACGTTTTCAGCTGAGCTACGCGAGGCCCTCGACGCTTTGGAGAGTCGAAAATTCCTGCACAATTCCTCTCCTCAATTTTTGCATCTCCTGGTAATAGCTCCGAATTTACATAGCCTTATAGTCGGCGGAGACATTACACGCACCGGGAGCCTTCAAATGCGAAGCACTCCTCCCCATTAATTCAAGATTCAGTACTCCGAGATCTACTACAATCCATCGAGCGAACTCAATTCCCCTTCTCTCCTTTCGGATAAGCGATGTTCTCCGCGATTAACAAGGTATATCAGTATAAACGTACTCTCCCGCGATCCCCGAGGATTCTTAAAATTTTCGAGCGCAGTAAAACAAACATACCGTCTGCTCCCGAGCGAAACCGAATGGGAGGTATAGGGGGTAGGAGTGAAAAGGGAAGAAAAAGAAATATGACGGAAGAGATGTTGAGAAAGGGTTGGGAAGGAGAGAAATGCAAAAAAGGCAAGGGAGGCGATAAAAAATAAGAGGGAGGGAATGGGGAGGAGGGAGAGACTTGGGTTCGACCGTCAAAGGCTTTCCACTGCTGCCTTTCAAAAGTTTCCGTCAACGAGTGGGATGAAAAAATGTTCGCTCCGCGGAGGAAAATCGACAACAAAAAGGAACGCGAAAATCCCGTTCCCGCAGATTAATGGCTGAATGACGAAATCACGTGGTTAACAGGCAGTTCGGTGGGTACGATGCTCGAGAAATCTTAAGTCTTTTCGGGATGTGCTGCCATGCAAAGATGACGTTTCTGGGGAGGAAAAAAGCGAGCCAAACGAGGCCTATGCATCCCCGCGAAATTCCGAACACAAGTTCGGGAAAACGAAATATATTCATCTGGAGAGGAAATGACGGCGGGGGAGGAGGGTGAAAAGCCGAAAGCTTCTCCGATGCCTGTTGGTTGTGTATTTTTTCATCCTCCTCCGGAAAATAATTCCCCACACGCGAGACGGAAACCATTCCGCGTTTTTTCTTCCTCCTTCCCGGAAAAAAACACTGGGAATGAAAGCCGCCAAGAAGAAGGACGTTCCTCGCCCACGTTTCCGGGAGGAATTTTTCGCTGCCACGCGAGATATTTTCTCTGCGGAGCCCTCGTGAAATAATCCACGGAAAAACGGTTTCAAATATTACTCTCGTTAAAGAAAAGTCTCACAATGCGAGGAACGAGCAAACTTTCGCCGCTGCAGCGAGGATTCATTAAGGATCGCGAACCAAGCGACGAAAATAACCCACAATCCCCCGGCGCCCCGTTCCCACTTTCTCCCGACCTCTTTCCACACCTCCCTGTTGCCATCCTGCGAGCGAAAAAAGTGATAGTTTAATTCTATAGGTGCCGGGGACCAAACTGATTCTCGCCAGGAGCGCATTTTTCGAAGGGAAAACCTGGGAGAAAAAATTCCGGGGAGAAAGGGGGGAGAGAGGGAGAAAGAGGAAAACACAAAAAAGACGAAGAATGATGGAGCTTTTTGAATATGTTTTCAGAAAAATGAGGAAGGGTAAGGTTTTTTTGAAATAAGGAAAAATAAAAAGCACGCATAAAAATACCAACGCTGAGGCATTAGCGCCATCAGCAGCAGCGTTCCTCTCCAATTATTCTCTCGGTGCCTCCCCTCTGCTTTCAATTCACTCCTCGCCCTTTGTTCTACCTCCCTCCACGCAAAAGCAATACCTCCAAAGCACCCCACGCGATGCGAGAGAAAGGGGAAAAGGAGGTTCGGAAGAAGGGGTAAAGGTTGGCAGGGATGGGCGGAGGCGGGGTGGGGGATGTCGGAAGAGCTCGTTGGAGGGTAAAGTGGTGGGGCGGGGGAGAGAGGAAGGCGCCGTGGTGGGAGGGAAAATATGGAGAGAGTAATAGGGAAAGATATGAAAATGAGAGGAGAAGAAATACGAAGAGAGAGAACCGGAGGAGACGGGAAGAAACGAACGAGGGAGCGAAAATGAAAAAGAATGTTACGTCCATCTAAGTGTCGCGTATAGTGTTATCGTGATGATACGCGCCTAATATAATGAAATAATGCCGCCATTCAGAGTTTATTTACATTCCATGTTAGTTTGAGGGTTGTGTTTTTATGTACGACTGCGAGTTGTCCATGAGAGAAACAAGATGAGGGATGGAAGAAGAGAGATAAAATTACACGTTGGTTGCCATAGTGTTATTGAGACTCGATTTTCATTTAAATGGAAGGTATTGTCATATTTGAATTTTCTTTGCATTGTTAGATAGACTTCGTATTTACTATTACTAATATAATTCATGGTATAATAAAACATTGTTTATTACTGAAACATAATTTAGTATTTTCACATTCATCGTAACTCATTGTAAGATGGCTAACTAATATTCGAGTTTTTATTACCATGATAGAGGAAGCATTAAAAAATTAACGCAAGGTTAAGTCATAGACAAGAACAAAATATAGATGTGAGTCAGACTGGGATATTAATGCGAAAAACAATAGAGGAAGGATGACAATGACGCAAAGGAAAAAGAATATGATCAAGGAAAAAAGTTAGGATCTGAATACACGTAAGTACGAAGAAACGAAACTAATGGAAATAAGGGAGGATGTTAATTGTGGATAAATCATTCTAGTATATAGATGAACCATTAATGTATGCACGACGGAACGGGTGAGAGAGAAAATCAGTATGGGGTAATATAGAAACGAATGCGATAAACAGGGTGATGTGTGATTCAGACGAGAAATTTGACGAAATAAATTGCTAGGAAACGAGAAAAAATCTAGGCACAAGTTACGTAATGGCGAGATGGTTAGAACAGCAAGGAGGGAAGCAGGAATGAGAAGAGAAATCGAAGGAAATTTTTAGGCATGTAAAAAAATCGGAAATGGTTGGAATATTGCGGGAGAATGGGAAGACTATGAGGAGAAGATGGGAAGACGATTTCTTAGGAAGCGGAGGTTGATTTCCGAGGAGAGGCGTAAAGGAGAGGGGAGACTGCGAGGTAAGAGAAGAGGAGGAGTTAGATTACGAGATAGTCTGAATCGGAGGAAGGGAAACCGTGATAGGCGGCGAAATGTATCGATGGTAAGAGGACGGTGTGGGTGGCCGTCGTGAAAGGAGTCAGTCCCTGGGATGAGGGAAACCGTGAGGGGAGAAAGATGAGGACGGCGATGAAGGAGGTGGCTGAAGGATTGATGAAAAGGGGAAGGAGAGATTTTCCAAGAGGGAGAGTGATTGCGAGGAGTGGGGGAGATATTGTGAGAATGGGGGGGCGGCTGATGACGGCGAGGGGTGGGTGGCGTGGCGGTGACGATGATTAACCCCTAAGGGGAAAGAGGGTCTTTAGACGTGACATTCCGGGGACGTAACGGCAGCAGTGATTCCTGTATGACAGGCTAGCACTTGCTGCCATTTTTGTTTTCAACTGATCCGCGTAGTGGGGGAGTTTGCCCTCTTCTGCATAACGCATGCGGTATATTATAATGGTTTTCTTCCTGTCTCCTGTTCCGTATTGTCAGTGCATTGTTAGTTTTAGTTTGAATGGATGTCCATCTGTTATATGTTTGCTGAATTCCATTTATGAAAATGAGGAGGGGAGGTCTAAATTCGGTCAAATACGTGATTACAACACACATATTATTTATACATTTATACATAGTTATATATATTTTTTGATTGAAACAGCGAAACTTGAATATTGATAAGATACTCTAATCAAGCCATAAATTTGGAAACAGAATGTTGACGCACTGGATTTGACCGGAAGCCAAGGTATACAATAAAAATAACCTCAAAATCTGCATCATTCACATCTTCATTATAAAAATTGATGTATTTGATGATACGGCATAAGAGACTCAGAGGTCTCCGTCTCACTCAAAGAAAAACGCTAAGTGAGAGAAAATAAAATAGAAATATTTACACTAATTCACGCTGGTTTATTTCATTATTGGGATCTTATGTTATCTAAGCGTCAAAACCCGTGTCATCGAAGTAAACAAACCTGTTATAGCGAATACGTTTCTGTTTAATTTCTCTATTATCATGAAGCGTTACGTAGAAGTTGAGGGCTAAATAGTGGATTCTGTTAAAGACATCAGATATCATTATTGAGAATTATTAAAATCTCGCCTATTGGGTAATAAATCATGATGTTATGAAGAAAATTATCGAATCGCTAAGACTAAGAGGTCACCTCACTTCGATGGCACTAAGAGTTTTGAGGCAATACTATTCATAGATAACTGTCATTTAGAGACATTAATTTAAGTATTTATGAACAATGTGAGTAAGAAGCTGCGATAAAAAGGAGAAACATTAATTTTATAGCCTTTGCAGTAAAATAATCGAAATATTTTGCAATCAGAATCCATTCTATAACCAATAATCTAGAAATGAATCAAAGAGCTTACTCGCTCTAGAAAAATTGCAGAGAGAAGGAACATCGAGAGTTATTCAAACCCTCTCCATTTCACCTCAAACTTTCATCAGACCGCTCCTACTTATAACGCTTGTTTCATTGTTTTCAAGCGGCTGCGAATTTATTCACCCGGATGACTTTTCTGGATTATATGCAGATAACTCTTCCCTTCCCTTTCCCTTAAATTCGGAGGCAGCCTCGGAACAACAAAAAGAACACCTCAAGACTTCTTCCAAAAGATTAAAACATTCGCAATATCGTTCGCCGGCACAAAATCAAAATAAGTTAACGCTCCAAAAGTGTCTGTTTATTCAGCGAAAATTTTCCATTACAGCGACACCTCCGGCAATGTTTTTCATTATCATTTTCTCCTTTTTTTAAATATTAATCTCCATAATTCCCGCGTTGGAAAAGCTGTGAAATTAACTTCCACCAATTCTACGCCATCCGCACCTTCCTTCAACATCGCTTCGCACTCTTTACTCATTCCTCCTCCCCACTCGTGCTCCCATCATCTTTTCATTCGTCCAGCCATACTTATTCACTTCCTCTTCCCTTTTTCTCTGGCCCCACTTAAACTCTTCTTCTTCCACCATTTTCCTCCTCGTGTCATTCCTTCCAAGACTATCTTACGTTTTCATTTCTCTCACTCCTCCCTCCTTATCCTGTTCTTTGTGCCAACCCCTTCTTTTTTCAACCCCTCATTCTTACATTCCCTCTCTTATAATCCACCCTGTGTCTTGCAACATCTTTTCCCCCTTCTCCGTTATTTAAGCCCTTCATTTCCTTTCTTCTCCTCTCTTTTTTGCCCCGTCTTCAATTTCTTCTATAGCGTGGTTTCTTGCGCAAAACGTGCTAATGCCGTCACTCTTGCTCGCCTGTACGCTTGTGGAAAATCTACTGTTTTTTCTCATGAAAAGGCTGGAAAAATCCTCTTTGAATGAGACAACTTCAGTTTTACTTTGAAAAATTCGTATATGAGTCTATAGAATGTTCCTGTACGAGGGTTGAGTTGAATACAAAGAATGCTACGCCAAAAGGCTTCGTTGCTCCATCGCTAGGAATTAAGCTGCGAAATTTTTACTGATATATATTTCATGCCATCGTGGATTTCCCAAATGGATTCGAAATCTATAAAAACATAAAGTAAGTTGGTGATGGATAACGGAATATTCAAAACCGGATTCTCCTCCGAAATCATGAAATATAATATTAAAAAATATTTTGTCTGCAAAATTATACTAGGTCTTTCGAGATAGAAATGAGACCTAAGTCTTCTTTTTTCATTTTTCGTTAAAAAAGGACGATTTCACTCTTCAATTATACAGAAAGTATTAGGTTAATATACCAAAAGCGTTTGAATACAGTTAAATATGATTTTCTGGAAAAAAACTCTGAAGCCGTGTTAAAAAAGAACTTCGCTGCTATCACCACGAGATCTGCAAATATGAAATAGAGCGAATTAGAAAATTGAGGGAAAACCGCCAACGATCAGAGGTGATAAATGGAAGATATGAACTATCTGTGTCTAAATTTAAGATTTTAATTTATATATGCCTCGCGGAAATTTTGAAGCGTTTTGTTTCAATTCCAACTGCAGTTTGAGGGATGAATAATTGAATTGAAAAAAACATTCATTTTAAACGTACAATCTGAATCCATCTCGAATGAAATGTTAACGTTTTGTACAAGAATATTCTAGTTAATATCTCAAATTCGATATTTCAGCATCACTGCCCCAGGAGCATTTAGAAATGACTAATCGCAGGCTAATGAATGGTACGGTAAATTCATGGCGAAAAATAGCGTATTCACAATTACTGACCTACTTATGCATAGTATCTTTATAACGTAAGAATCTTTTGTTGCCTTTTGAGAGAGGCAAATAAATTTAGGTTAATTTTTGGAACTTGAGAATCTCGTGAAACTAATAAGATGGAAATCCAACGGTTAAATAGTATACAGTGCATAAATAACTATCATTTCTAAAACTCGCTAGTATTTTACGTTAATTTCAGCTTTTGAGTACGTGTTAATCTTGCTTTATTCGGAATCAATATAGAGAGAATATGACGGAATTTGCAAGGTACCATCAACTAACCTTTTAAATAGATAAATATTTTTTGAGGGAATTTTATTTCTCTGTAATTTTTACTCTGCTCGTCTAAAACATTTTTTACAGTTCCATAATTTTTGACGATTAAATTTATATTCTTAGCGTAAACTGCATATAAATATTAGTTATCTCGAAATTAGGTGGAGGAGAGGCCATTTAACAAAACCTAGCAGTAAGAGTAAAATATATCATTTATGAAAATGAGGAGGGGAGGTCTAAATTCGGTCAAATACGTGATTACAACACACATATTATTTATACATTTATACATAGTTATATATATTTTTTGATTGAAACAGCGAAACTTGAATATTGATAAGATACTCTAATCAAGCCATAAATTTGGAAACAGAATGTTGACGCACTGGATTTGACCGGAAGCCAAGGTATACAATAAAAATAACCTCAAAATCTGCATCATTCACATCTTCATTATAAAAATTGATGTATTTGATGATACGGCATAAGAGACTCAGAGGTCTCCGTCTCACTCAAAGAAAAACGCTAAGTGAGAGAAAATAAAATAGAAATATTTACACTAATTCACGCTGGTTTATTTCATTATTGGGATCTTATGTTATCTAAGCGTCAAAACCCGTGTCATCGAAGTAAACAAACCTGTTATAGCGAATACGTTTCTGTTTAATTTCTCTATTATCATGAAGCGTTACGTAGAAGTTGAGGGCTAAATAGTGGATTCTGTTAAAGACATCAGATATCATTATTGAGAATTATTAAAATCTCGCCTATTGGGTAATAAATCATGATGTTATGAAGAAAATTATCGAATCGCTAAGACTAAGAGGTCACCTCACTTCGATGGCACTAAGAGTTTTGAGGCAATACTATTCATAGATAACTGTCATTTAGAGACATTAATTTAAGTATTTATGAACAATGTGAGTAAGAAGCTGCGATAAAAAGGAGAAACATTAATTTTATAGCCTTTGCAGTAAAATAATCGAAATATTTTGCAATCAGAATCCATTCTATAACCAATAATCTAGAAATGAATCAAAGAGCTTACTCGCTCTAGAAAAATTGCAGAGAGAAGGAACATCGAGAGTTATTCAAACCCTCTCCATTTCACCTCAAACTTTCATCAGACCGCTCCTACTTATAACGCTTGTTTCATTGTTTTCAAGCGGCTGCGAATTTATTCACCCGGATGACTTTTCTGGATTATATGCAGATAACTCTTCCCTTCCCTTTCCCTTAAATTCGGAGGCAGCCTCGGAACAACAAAAAGAACACCTCAAGACTTCTTCCAAAAGATTAAAACATTCGCAATATCGTTCGCCGGCACAAAATCAAAATAAGTTAACGCTCCAAAAGTGTCTGTTTATTCAGCGAAAATTTTCCATTACAGCGACACCTCCGGCAATGTTTTTCATTATCATTTTCTCCTTTTTTTAAATATTAATCTCCATAATTCCCGCGTTGGAAAAGCTGTGAAATAAACTTCCACCAATTCTACGCCATCCGCACCTTCCTTCAACATCGCTTCGCACTCTTTACTCATTCCTCCTCCCCACTCGTGCTCCCATCATCTTTTCATTCGTCCAGCCATACTTATTCACTTCCTCTTCCCTTTTTCTCTGGCCCCACTTAAACTCTTCTTCTTCCACCATTTTCCTCCTCGTGTCATTCCTTCCAAGACTATCTTACGTTTTCATTTCTCTCACTCCTCCCTCCTTATCCTGTTCTTTGTGCCAACCCCTTCTTTTTTCAACCCCTCATTCTTACATTCCCTCTCTTATAATCCACCCTGTGTCTTGCAACATCTTTTCCCCCTTCTCCGTTATTTAAGCCCTTCATTTCCTTTCTTCTCCTCTCTTTTTTGCCCCGTCTTCAATTTCTTCTATAGCGTGGTTTCTTGCGCAAAACGTGCTAATGCCGTCACTCTTGCTCGCCTGTACGCTTGTGGAAAATCTACTGTTTTTTCTCATGAAAAGGCTGGAAAAATCCTCTTTGAATGAGACAACTTCAGTTTTACTTTGAAAAATTCGTATATGAGTCTATAGAATGTTCCTGTACGAGGGTTGAGTTGAATACAAAGAATGCTACGCCAAAAGGCTTCGTTGCTCCATCGCTAGGAATTAAGCTGCGAAATTTTTACTGATATATATTTCATGCCATCGTGGATTTCCCAAATGGATTCGAAATCTATAAAAACATAAAGTAAGTTGGTGATGGATAACGGAATATTCAAAACCGGATTCTCCTCCGAAATCATGAAATATAATATTAAAAAATATTTTGTCTGCAAAATTATACTAGGTCTTTCGAGATAGAAATGAGACCTAAGTCTTCTTTTTTCATTTTTCGTTAAAAAAGGACGATTTCACTCTTCAATTATACAGAAAGTATTAGGTTAATATACCAAAAGCGTTTGAATACAGTTAAATATGATTTTCTGGAAAAAAACTCTGAAGCCGTGTTAAAAAAGAACTTCGCTGCTATCACCACGAGATCTGCAAATATGAAATAGAGCGAATTAGAAAATTGAGGGAAAACCGCCAACGATTAGGGGTGATAAATGGAAGATATGAACTATCTGTGTCTAAATTTAAGATTTTAATTTATATATGCCTCGCGGAAATTTTGAAGCGTTTTGTTTCAATTCCAACTGCAGTTTGAGGGATGAATAATTGAATTGAAAAAAACATTCATTTTAAACGTACAATCTGAATCCATCTCGAATGAAATGTTAACGTTTTGTACAAGAATATTCTAGTTAATATCTCAAATTCGATATTTCAGCATCACTGCCCCAGGAGCATTTAGAAATGACTAATCGCAGGCTAATGAATGGTACGGTAAATTCATGGCGAAAAATAGCGTATTCAGAATTACTGACCTACTTATGCATAGTATCTTTATAATGTAAGAATCTTTTGTTACCTTTTGAGAGAGGCAAATAAATTTAGGTTAATTTTTGGAACTTGAGAATCTCGTGAAACTAATAAGATGGAAATCCAACGGTTAAATAGTATACAGTGCATAAATAACTATCATTTCTAAAACTCGCTAGTATTTTACGTTAATTTCAGCTTTTGAGTACGTGTTAATCTTGCTTTATTCGGAATCAATATAGAGAGAATATGACGGAATTTGCAAGGTACCATCAACTAACCTTTTAAATAGATAAATATTTTTTGAGGGAATTTTATTTCTCTGTAATTTTTACTCTGCTCGTCTAAAACATTTTTTACAGTTCCATAATTTTTGACGATTAAATTTATATTCTTAGCGTAAACTGCATATAAATATTAGTTATCTCGAAATTAGGTGGAGGAGAGGCCATTTAACAAAACCTAGCAGTAAGAGTAAAATAAATAATAATTATATTTAATCTTATTTAATCTATACTATAATATCTTTCTTATTTACTCCTAATTCATGCAAGGCTCTATAAGCGATCATCAATACTAAAAATAGATACGAGAATTAGATATACGATAATCGTACATCTAATGCTCTGGATTAAAATAACTCACAAATTTTATATCGGCCAGATAAGGGTTTTATATTAGCAAAGAATTAAACGTAGAGAACGGAGACATACCTACAAAGACCGCAAGGGAATTATTTTCAGAAAAACTCAAAGCATAATAGAGTCCCGAAAGAAATACTTTTAGTTTTCGTGGAGTGCGATTTTTAATCAGGACTTTGAAGTTCTGCCGCAAATACACCCTGAACATTTGCGTGGGATACGTTCCCAATTATCTCGCAAACCCTAAAATTCGCGAACAAGAAATTTACTCTGTTTATTGTTCCCAAACTCAACATTCGACATTTACATTTCTATGTTTCGCAGAACTCAAAATTGAAGATTAAAAACAATCTACGAAGAAACTATGAAATAGTTTATTACACGTTCAATAACTTTGAAATAAAATGTTAGATTTCAACTCGTATAAAAACATGCTATTAATAACAAGAAAATCAAAGGAATAGTAACACATGATTATTTAGCAATTCCTAGTTTGGGTCATACGGCTCAAGAACAAATGTGAGTTCGCAACTTTTCCTGTGTTAATTTTTCACATTTCACATTTTTCATTTTTTTAGTATTAAATTTTTATGCAATTCTGTGAATGCTGGAGTTCACGGAGGTTGAGGGACCCGTGTACCTATAGTCTGTTTATTCTGCATTAACCGCATTGGTTACCCGCAGTGCAAGAACTAAAGCGTGGGTTATTCATAGCAAATTTCACAACAAGAGAGACAGAACAGTACAAGTGGTGGCACTCGGAATAATGGTATTTCGAGCTAAATCCCGTTCAATAGGGTAGTTTTGCGACTCATAAAAAATCGTGAAAATAATTCAGACATCAGGAGGAAGACATTTTTCGGATTTCATTCCATTTCCCCTCAATGGCCGGTTGAATTTACTTCACAGAGTCGATAGTCTTTCAGATCTTAATTCATAGTCTCTCGAGTTTTAGAAGCATTCGGCGACTATGCCCACTCCGCGCCACACTAGTCTACCTACTCAAACATGAGCACGCACCGGCGTACGTAGGTCCACTCGTACGATTATGCAGTCGAGAGTTTGTTTACAATTTTAATATCGAAAGAGCGGAGTCGTCTAGGAGGGAGACGTAGTCTCCCAATTTCCCTCGTTTATTGCGCCTTTTTTGCTTTATTTATCCGCTCTTCTCCCTCATTCCTCCCCTTCTCCAAAGAGTTCCCCTTTTACCCTGCTCTACTTTCCGTTTCTCTCTTCATTTCCCTCCTCTTCAGGTTCTCCTCGCTCTCTGGTTTCGCGCACATATTCTACTCTCTCCGAGGTACTTGCCTTCTCCCGCCCCACTTCAGCCCCCGCGCCACAACGAGAGCAAAGCCACCCTCGCTCCCGTCATCGCAAGAAAAATTAATTCTCTGTCCCAAAAACCGCTGCGGGCGCCCCCTCCGCTCTCCCCCGATTATCCCCGTCTTGCCACGCATTCCCTGCTTGCCCCCGCCCCCGAAGTAGCGACTCCTTGCGTTGCTTCTCCGCGAAATATAACACGTCCTTGCGTTGGCGCTCCTCCCGCTCTTCGCCTCCTAGCACCACCGAAAAGGAGGAATAAATTGTCTAACTGTTGAATCGCGATGCCCTAAAAAATCCGCGCTCTTTGGCGTTTGAGATGTACGCGGATGTCTTCTTCGTAGTTCCATTTCTCACCTTCCGGGTCGGATACTTCGAGGACGGTCTGGGGAATCCGTATTTAAACCCGGCTGTCGCTTTTTGTCTCGACTACTACTTGCCTTTTCATTCGCTTCTCGCTCGCTTCCGCTTGCGTCGTCGAGGGGGCGGATTGCGAATAGGGGATTTTTCTCCGTGGGTGTACGGGATGCGACTCTGATTTTTTGTCGCAGATGCATTTTTGAATGTTATCTTCCATTAGGATGCGCTTTTATTACGCCTTTGTGCACTCTCCGGGAATTTTTTGATCGCGGATTGCAGCCGCTGAGTATTGGCGTTTGTGTTTGATGCCATCGTGGCTATGAAACGAGATGTCACTGTCTGCGTCATCGACGAGAGTCCTAGTCGATATCAAAGCTCAGAGGGAAAATTTCGCATTTGTTAACCTCATCGAATTTTTTTCTCGAATGAGAGGAAGAGGAAATTTGCAGGGATTTTAATTTCACAAGCGCGTTTCGCTTCAATGGGTAACTTTGCGATTCCTTTGAAATATATATGATGGAGATCTCGATTCTCGGAGCGGGTTAAGCGCAAAATAGGAGCTCTTCCTGTCTGTCATTGTAGAATAAAAGTACTAGTTTCAATTCTCTTTATTTACTCAGACTGTTTCTATCGCACGGCTCTAATAATGAGCATAATGCAGTAATGCATATTTTTTTGTGAAGGAAAATCGTATTAATGATCATCCACTAATCTTATCTTCAGAATAATTCGCAACTTTTTTGTCACCGTTAATTACCTTAGAGATAAAATACATGCAATTTTATGTTAATAACGCAAATTGAGTTTATTTCGTTAATTTGTTTACTTATTTAAAAGTAATTTGATTTAATACCAACGGAGTGCCTATTTAAATAAATAATTTGCGGTTAGAATACATAACATAGGAAGTCAACTATGGCAGCTACAAAGGGAAGGTAAAGGTGTTTGAATTCGTACGTAGAGGTGTGCGCCTTAAAACTTAAGTATAAAGAGGCATAATGAATAACGATATGATTGGGATAACAAACAAAGGAATGGGTAAGATGACTTGGCACGATAAGTCGTGCGTCTAGGAAAATTCCCAAGGAGAAACGGACATGAAAAAAAGTCTGACGGAACCGGGACCCGAACCCGGGTCTCCCAATTGCCGGTCGGTTGCTCTATCCATTGAGCTATTCCTTAAATCACTTTGTATGGTCGGTGCCTCTGAGAGGCCATGGCTGTGAACGATGCCGCTGAGTCGGACGGCTGTGAACGATGCCGCTGAGTCGGACGAACTCACGCGCCCAATACCTACAAAGTCTCCCAAACGGCATGGAGAAAAATGTTCTGGTGGAATAGCTCAATGGATAGAGCAACCGACCGGCAATTGGGAGACCCGGGTTCGAGTCCCGGTTCCGTCAGACTTTTTTCATGTCCGTTTCTCCTTGGGAATGATTCCAGGTCTCCCACTTGCAGGGTAGATATTCTAACCACTGAACTACCGTGTCGATTACACGCTGTTGAGAAGTTAAATAGCTGGTTTTAGCGAATGTAACCTTATTTACTACTCCTGTAAGTAATTATGTAGCAACACTTCACCAACACACAATAATTACTACAATATAATGTGCGATTGTCATTGCAACCGGTTTTGTATACGCTAAATTACGAATTTATTTTAAAATATCATCTCATTAAATTCATTTATGGATCATGTATACTTTTCTTTAATTCATGACCTTGAACCATAACAACAAGCATAATACCAACTTACCTGACAAATTAAAACCTCAATTATTAATGTAAGGGAGGTTACATACCAGATAGGGACAAATTTGCCATCAGGTTATCATTGAGTCTCACCGTCAAAGGCACGCAAAAAAGGTTGTTTTGTCTTTTTTAAAGGTGAGTAATATCTTGGTGGCCCTAGTGCAAACGGCCTAAGATTACTAAGATTGTTACAGTCCCAGTCATGTCGTCATTTTTAACATCTGTTTATTCTTGAGACTCTAAGATATGTTCCTGAAGTCTGCGTATGCAAGAATAAGTCGCGCTTTCATAATATAACCCAATTCAAACCACGGCAGATAATCGAAAATTGTGCGAAGGAATAAGGCAGGAGATCATCAAAAATTTTAAAAGTTAATGAAAAAGTTTAAGAATACACTTTGAATAAGACCTGGGTTAAAAGTCAAAGTGAATGATAGTTGCGATCAAATTTTTAGCGAACGGAAAAGTTCGATTCCTCACCAATCTGGGCACGGATTCGTTTTTAATTCTCTCCGAGAGAAGGAGATTTATGTTACAAACTTTCCATATTGGCTTTTTTTACCTTTCGCCGACGATTCTTGACGCAGAAGTTCGGCCGTGTGCTTAAATACGTTCCCGCACTCCTTCTCCTGAAGATACGTCTGCCTAATAAGAAAGAAAAATCAAACCCTTACAATTTTACCCCGAGGAAATTGTCTTCGAACCCTCCCGGAGGGAACGAGGGGGTGGGGTGGAAAACAATTGAATATCGATGTTTCAAGACGTCGAGGGAGAGATGTGGATGGCGTGTCTACATCCAAATGATCGTCCAACCCAGCCTCCATCTCGGCTCCAGACAACCATCGTAAAAGTAGGGCCCTTTTGTTCAGCACACCCTCCCCCATCCTCTCGTGAGACTTGGGCTTGATTTACGAGAAATTGCGTGAGAATAATTAATTCATCGCTCTATCTTCCCCGCGATCCGGCGCGCATATTAATTTCCTCGCCACGGTACTTTCTCCGCGCACCATCCCTCATTACTCGTGTAGCTATTTAGCCGAGATAGCACTTCGCGCATGCGCCGATCCCGCGAAATAAATCATTCCGGAAGGACAGCGAAACTCGCCCTTTCTTAAATTTTCAACGCCCTTCCGGTGCACACGAGCCTCCTTGCTCTTCGTCCACCCGGCCGACTCCTCGGTTTGTTTGCCAAACTCTTCTGCACACTCCCACTTCTTTCTTCTATTGTCCCCGATGCATAATTTACATCTGTCCAGGAGGTCTCCCTACAGAAGCAGACGGGAGCGGATAAAAAGCGTGGGAGTTGTTAGAAGCAGTTGATAAGAGAGGAAGGGGTAGAAGGAACTTCAGAAAGGATGAGGAACAAATGGGACTTTTGGCAGAAGAAGAGGAAAAGGAAAGGAAAGTGATGGAGAAGAAAGAACACGGTTCAGGAAACAAGGAAAGTCTTGAGAATGGAAAGCTTGTTTTTATTAGTAGTAATTATTTGAGTAGTTTCGGTAGATGACTCACCGCCCAAACTTTTTTGGCATCCCTTGGACGAGAAGATAACGCGCTTGAAGCTAGTTAATGGTAGAGTCAGGAAATACACTCGTATACGGTGACTGACCGAGGACCTTGAAAGTTAGATCTAAAAGCTAACGAAACATTGATTCATAAATAATGAGTTATGTAAAGAAGCACATAATGTCTTTTCTCTTGTTCGGTTACTAAAATCGTTTTATCTCTCATATTTACTAACCGATACCGCGTATGTTCATATCTTATTAAAAAGCACTTTTCCGAGTAGAAAATGCGCGCACTATCCCCACGTTGTCCTCCATTCCCCCCAATCTCAATTCTTGATTTATAGGTACGTTAAATGTAGTGCTTAGAATTAAATTAGAGGAAAGAATAAAACCACAACGGAAAAACCTTGGTTCGTAGAGAAATATTTTATCAACTGAAGGAAGACAAAAACTACATCGTGCGGGATAACACCCAGAAAGAGGAGAGGTGAAAAAAATCCGCGAGAAGACAGTGTATATGACGTACAAAAAAGGATATCAAATAAATTCAATTAAAATTACAATACAGGACAATAAAATTAAACTAAAATTCTATGAACTATAAAATACAAATACAAAAAGAAAGATTAGTCAAAATGAAAACAAAGTACTCAATAATAATACATTTTTTGTTAGTATTAACATATATTTATTACATATTATCTTAATATTTAAATAGGTTGCTATGGATTACATACATGAGAGAGGAAAGTTGTCAAACAGGATGGGGACTACGATTTTTGGCAAAAGAAGACGAGACAAAAGGAATCGAGGGCAAAAGGAAATCGACGAAGAGAAAAGGACAGAGTTGGTTTAGGAAAAAGGGAAAGTCTTGAGAAGGGAAAGCGAGGAGGGCTGTCGATTGTATGAACAGCGAGACATCGATGGAGTTTGGAGAAGAAGTGAGAGATTGAGAGCGGAGGTGAAAGGGAAGGGTAGGAGAGGGTGTCGGAGCGTGACGACGGGAAGGACCCAAAGGGAACGTGGAAGTAATAGGGAAGTAAGAAAGAGAGTCTCGAAGGGCGGGAAAAGGAGAAGGGTAATGGAGTGGGAGGGAGGGGATGAGAAGAAGAAAGGAGATGCTGATAGAGAAAAAGCGATGCGGAAGCGGAGGGAGAAATTGGATAAGGAAATGAGCCTGTGGAGGAGGCGGGAGAAGGGGAAAGAGATGGAGAAGAACGAGGTGAATGTGAGATGAGAAAGCGGGGGTACAGACAAACGGCTTTATTTCCAATGGCATGCAGACTTGGGAGTCTCATTTTAAATCCAACATAAACGTAAATCTAACAAATTGAACTAAACTCTTTATAATACGTGTCCAATACTAACATTAACGGCGATTTCCTAGCCAACGTGTTACTCCGATTACAAATTTTTCGTTTTTAGCTGAACGATGGGGACTTGCTACCGAAAGTTTTGCTAGATGTATGTATGAGAACATAAATATATATATTTCTTTATATTTTGTAAAAGAAATATAAAAGAAGTATGCTTCTCTAAAAATGGCTGCTTCTTTCTTCCTTTCAATTAAAGACTGTGTCTCGTTTCTGAATTTCTAAGTCTTTTATGATTTGGACCCTTTTTGAAGGTCCTATTTTGGCTAAGAAAGTCAATCCAGGACCGAATCGCCTTCGAACCCATGTTTTCACTGTACGTATGAAACTTTTATACAGATTTTTTTCGTCTAGGTAAATAATGTCAATGTGCAGAAAAGTTTGTTTACAGTGGGTTACATCGGTTTAGGCAGTCTAATTCCCTCAAATAATAAAGATGTCACAAGGAAACTATTAGCATCCTTTGTAATCTCATTTTGAAGGATAGGTACGAGTTTAATTTGTTTGAGCTATGGAGATGAAGATCCCATCGTCAAAATGTCCATGCACCGCACGGATACATAAAAGATAGAGATGTAGGGCTGACTTCGCAAACTTCAGTAATAAGAGAGCGAATTGATACACGTGAGATTGAATAATACAAAGGCATTGTTTCCGATGCATAATAAAATACGTTACAAACATCTTCATTGGGCGAAATTGGGACTAAAAATTTAGATATTCCATTCTACTCAAAATGCAAACGAAGAAGAATAGTCAAATCCTGCTTATTCGAACGCAACAATTAAGGTCAATTACTATATTTCAATTACAATTTATTTAACATCCTCTTCCTTGACTACAGAAGGAATTTCAAATTGTATCAGAAATATTTAGTAAAGGTATTTAATGGTTTGCAAAAGAAAGGAAGGTTTTACAGCGGTACCTCAGCTACGAACTCAATTCGTTCCTCTTCGAAGTTCGTAATGGAAAAAAATTTGTATCACGAAACCCTGTTTTCCGTGATATCTCTTCAGTTTTGCGGTTATTTTCTTAAATTTTAGTTAGCACGCCGAAACGTTCGCATATAGAGCGGATCGTAAGTCAAGGTACCACTATATATAGAATGAAATGAAATGAAATGTATGAAAAGTAATGAATAAATAAAATCATAGAAAAAGTACTTTAACTAGCTGTATTATGTAATTTTGCATTATCACCGGAAAGTACGCGGAATATAGTGTAATATAATTCGAAACATATTGTCCATCAAAGAAAATATTATGGAAAACTTATTCCGGCTAGATCTTTGTTAAAAGAATGAAGTAGTAATCGTTCACAAATCTCTCGTCAAAGAATGATGGAAAAGTAAGTGGAAAAGTTCGAAGGAACACTGATGGAGATAAATATTGAGAAAAGGGCTAAAGAGGGACAGCAGTGAGAAGAAAAAGGATAAGAAAAAAGAATAGGGAGAAGAGATGAACACGAAAGGTCTGCCCATGTTTTTTTCCATCTAAGTGTTCTTGATTCTTTGCAGTCTGAGTTTGAGGAAGAGGAGGCGGAATTCCGAGCAAAGGGGTAAATCGTTTGCAGATCCCACCCCTCTCTCTTTCTTCGCGGGACGCCGGTTGAAAGTCCGGAAGTTTCTGCAGAGAGAGAGAGGGAAAGAGCAGGGTTATGGAGTAATTAGATACGAAAAAGCCCTTTTGTTTCGCCCCTTTTTCCCTACACGGCGCTGCATAAATCCTGACCAACAGTGAATTTTTCACCACTACGCCTCTCGAAGCCTCCTTCCTCCCCCGTGGTGCGTTCCTCCGAGGCAGTTGGAGATACTGAGAAGAGTTTGTTAGCTTCGCGAAAACCGAAGTTGTCTTCCTTACTTTCTTCGAGTGCGAAACCGTCGCGTAGTTGATGAGTCTTTCGACGAGGAAGAAGTACTTCGGCGAAAGTTTGGAGGAAAAAAGTTTAAGGAAAATGTTTAGCCATCTACTGGACTACACAACTTCCAAGAGACTTTGTTCGCCGTTGAAGTCTCTCTTCAAGAAGCCTATAGAAAGCAGCAGGGGAAGACGAAGGGCGAATTTCAGATGATTTATTCAGATGACGTATCGGACAACATCTCTACCGTTTATTATTTTCTTGCTTTATTATTGTGTATATTACATCAGCCATTAAGTTGATCCAACAATTTTCAACGAGAACTTCGAAGCTTACAATCGTAGGGAAGCCGGTTAAGTACCCAGAGTACACTACCGGGTGCGATAAAAAGCGTCACTTTCAGCTAAAAGCTAATCTCAGGCGATTGCAGTTATCAACTTGAAATAGATTGGAAAAGGTGCAAACTACAGTAGACTCTCGATTATTCGGGATAATTATGAAAGAGAATGCAAAAATAATCGAAAAAACAAAGATAATCCTATTTTCCCTTTTATCTCTAATAATGTCCATAATTTACGTAAATCTATTACTTATTATCATTTGCGCAAATAGCCCGTTATTTGCGATTGTTTCATAGTCTCATTAACAATTTTTTCCAACCTAACGCGGGTTTTTTCTAGAAGCCACAAAATAATTGTAGTTTTATTACCACTGCTTTGTAAATAAGTTGTTACGTTAGTCCTGTTTGTATCAGAACGCGAAAATAGATGTATTTTTGTGTTAAATACTTTTAATATGACCGCAGAATTGTCGAGTAAGAGTAAAAAAATCATGCACTAATAATCACTCGCTGAGTTCACTGTATATGCAAGAACCGTAACAGAGAAAGTGCCTCAAGATTTTCTATGCTAGATCACAGTTATCCTCTGGTGTTTCATATGCTACCTTATTATTGATATAGTACTCATTTTCATTCGTCATTGAATTATTACGGCTTAAATTGACCTCGCAAAATTAAAAATTTAATTTATTTCCCTTAAATTTATTTCTGAAAAGAAATTTTTAGTTGTTTAGTTACAATCCATGGTAGCCTTGTAGAATATCTACTCAGCGTCACCCAATTTGGAATATTTAACAGACTATGGAACCGTCTCTGTTTTTTTTATTAGCATGTAAACAATTGTCGACTCAATTCTCAGTATAAGCCCAAAGTTCGTGGTGGCCTTAGTTATCTACGTAGGCATGATTACCACACTCATTTGTTCGCGAGAACTAATTTAGATACCGTTGACTCCCGATTATACGAGTTGCGGATTAACCGGGCTCTTCGCACGTTAGAGTGGGCCCCAATCAGTATGCAATTAAGCGCCCTAGGTGCGGATCCTTGTGAACATGAATTAACTACACGCAAATCTAGTCTCTTCATAAACGCAGCACATCTATTCAACCTACTATTCTGCATTTGTGATTTTTTTCAACGCATCCTTGGCCTGTTGAAAAGGCTCAAACAACGTTGTCCTACAGAAACCTATAATCACTGAATAAGATCTTATCCTGTGGTTAAGTAAATTTATCATTATGGATTTCTGTGTCTCTCACTACCACAAAGTTAAACCTAAACTCGTTAGTTGTAACGTTGTCTTAAATGTGTAAATATATTTAGTGTAAAATCTGAAGATTGCTGAAAAAATTAAAATTCTAATTTGTTTCAAAGAGAAATTCGAATTTTGAAATCAAAGTGTCTATACAAAACAATTTCGATGTCATAGCGTACATTTTATTTTAATTATTTTTAATTTAAATAATCATAAAACAAAAATTAATAAAAATAAAAGAAAATAAAAAATAAAAAATCATTGGAAAGAACCATACTATGATATCGAAATTTCTTTGTATAGAGACTGTGTTTCATAATTATAATTTTTCTTTTGAATAAATTAGAATTTATCACGGACTTCATTTGTATGGACGGAGACATTTTAACAAAATGGGGAGGTATGTCATAAAGCGAGGATTCAAATAAAATCTTAATAATAATAATAATAATAAAACGTCTTTATTGTGGGGAGAGATTGAGACCAGGTAGTCCCTTCTTCCATCTAACCCTTTAATTAATAAAGATATAATTAATAATGATATAGAAAACCTAGAAGATATTTAAAAAAGTTAATAAAGATATATAAAGAGGTATTGAAAGAAAGCGATGTAATAAAAAAGGGGGATATTATATGCGCTAAAAAAACCCTAAGTCTTCTCTTAGGAAAAATATGACCCAGCAGGAAAACACCCACAAAAGAAGGGGGTGTGAAAAACCTGCGAAACCTACTGATAGAAGCAACTAAAAATTTAAAAGAAGAAAGGAAATGGAAAATGAGAAGAAAAAAGGAAATTGTAAGCAACGTATCTGGGAAGAAAAGAAAAATACATTTAATCTCAGCGTACATTTTATTGTAAATATTGTATACACTCCACAGAGTATATCTGAGCGACCAGAGACATTTCACAGTAATGCACGTCCCTTACACGGCCATCCCCTCCCCCGAACCCTCCTTCTTGGGTCTCTGAAGCAACAGCGCGACGGATAATCCGACGTCCGGAGACCTTGAGAGGGATCAAATGTATTTTTAGAGCACGACAGGCACCGAGGAAACTCAAAAGTTAACCAGGCAGCCGGCGATACTCTATTCCTACCCAGCGCATCCGCCTCGTGACTTGGAAGAAGAACCTGCATTTCCATCATTTCGGCGCGCACATCCCGGCGAAAGAACCTTTTTTCGTTGAAAGAGTGCCGAAAACGTGGGAACCTGGGAGAGCGGCGTCTCTCTATTTTCCTCCTTGTTTTTCGCATTTCTCGGACGGAGAGAAAGGGAATAAGAAGGGAGGTGAGAAAGATGGTCCGCGCCCTCTATT
Organism: Ladona fulva; assembly: GCA_000376725.2. NCBI lineage: Eukaryota > Metazoa > Arthropoda > Insecta > Odonata > Libellulidae > Ladona > Ladona fulva. The sequence goes on along the minus strand of KZ308460.1, from coordinate 742,911 downwards.
GCCAGTGGCCAGCATTACCGGGAGACGCTCCGTTGGGAAGGAAAGCGAGAAAGATCCCCCGCCTCTCTTCCTCTATCCTTACCGATGAAAAAAAGAAGCCGAGGAGGCGGAGTTGGATTTCCGGACAGAATACGGGATGAAGCAAGACTAGGGATCTTTTCGTAGGGCACGTCCTTACTGGTTGGTATGGTAGTCACGAAGGGAGGTGTCGGGGGCGTTCAGGTAGTCCGATGAGGGTCTCAAGAAGGAGGCGAGATGAGAGAGGATGAGAAAGGTGAGAGAGGCTACGCGGATCCAGAGGAAACGGCAACGTTTTTCCCCTCCGTAGTGGCACCATCCTTATGTTTGCTGGGGGTGCAAAATCCTACCCGCCTCGCTCTCCACCGAGAAGAGACGCCAATAATTGATACACTGGCGCCATCCCGCCTCCCGTTGACGCCAAATTTAATCCTCCCCCGTTTTTTCCCCGAGAGTGATTTCCGCGGGATAAGACGAGATCAAAACTTGTATGAATTCGGAAATTATGAATGCATGAATCATTCTGCCGACGAACGCCGAGCCCACTCGAAACTTCAACGGATAGGGTATTATTTATTTTATGCCTCTCTCTCTTGAGACCGAGAGACGGTTTTTGTATGCTCGGCTGTAGAACATGCGTTTTACGGCGGAATGGAAGCCAACGCGTCCTCTGCTCCCGTGGGTGCCAGAGATATTTGTTTCTACGGCAACGGCGGAATAAAATGAAGCCATGGTGCTCGCTGTATATCCTTATTTGCTAAATTATCCACCGTTCGAGCACGACATGTGTATTCTCATTCTTGCTCACGACAATAGGAGATTTTTCGTGGGGTCTAAAAGGGTCTTGAATGACTACATACATCCTTCCTCATCGCATATTTGAGCTGCGGATTTTTATCTCGGCGCCGGGTTTATTTTTAATACACATTTTAAACGTTTTGCGCATGTGAGTTTGGAAGGTAGGCACCGCCTTTTTGGTGTCTACCTTCCAAACTTAATATCCTCGATTATGAAAGCTATGTTTTCACCTACTATCATGGGATTCTCTACAAGTCCTACTCTATTAGATTACTCGCACGCCTCTTGAATACTCAAAGGAAGATTTCAGTGAAGGCGAGAATGCGTAATTGTTTTCCAACTCCCCGCGCAGAAGCTGCGTTAAACCTTTCGTAATCATCTAAAGTTCATGAATATGAATTTTAACGAGAGTAGATCTCTCTTTGTATTCCATCCTCTGGAGATAGCCATGCATCATTTTCAGTTTCAAACTGGCTCATTTCTCTAGCGTTGTCGTTGATATAGCAGCAGTCAAGTTATCTGGAAGCAGGTGTCATTTTATCAGAAACCGTAACTATTCTCGTGGGCTTCACCACTATTTGAGCCGTGAAAAGTCATTTCTCCTTGTTATCGTTGAGAGCTGGTCCTGAGTCACCATTCAAAGTTGTTTCGGAAACTAATACTGTGACATATCTTCCTAAAGCCGTTTCTTTTGGCACTGATTAATACCCACAGCTTATATCACGACAGTCTGAGATAAATGTGCTAGATGCATAGAAGTAAACCGTCGGTGGCATCATCAAAGAGTTGGAAACAGATTCGCAGTGTAAGGCAGTCAAGAGAGTAATTGAATGTGACGAAAATTGGTTTAGAGTTCAAAATGGGTTTCTCATTGAGTTTCACTCTAGCACGACGGACATGCACTTAAAAAATTATTGTTTAGGAATCTTTTTTGTACCCACGCAGGATTCATCGTGATTATCTAAGACGCTTCACCAGCATGAAAGGATAAAATTAAATTTATATCACGAGGGAATTATTTGATAAGCGAAGTACTCGGTGTTGAGACTATATAATCTAATTAAATGGAACCATCGTAACGTTAAATCTTGTTTTTCGACCGTTCCGAGGCTATGAATATAACTACGAAAAACACACTAGATGAACAAATTATCGCGAAATTAAATCTGGATTATAAACAGTTTTGAATATACTTGGAACAAATATAAAGAGCTTATGATTTTCTCCTAATTTAAAAATTTTGCAATTTAAACTCACTGAACCAATATTATCTATTTCAAAAGAAACAAAAATTAGTAAATTTTAGAAGAAAAAACGGCAAATAAATTACTCGAAAAGAAAATTGAGCTATTTAAACAAAAAGAATGAACAATAAAGGCGTTTCCTAAACATTTTCTTACAACACCGCGTTAGTTGGCGGAATATTTCATGTAAATATAGAAAACGTGAGAATAATGTTGACACGGAATGTTTACGTTAGTTATGTCACAGACCGCAAATTCGGTTTCGTTTTTCCTGCTTAACTACCCAAATGTTTACTCATCAGATATAAAATTTGAGAGGCGAAAGGAATTAATTATAATTATACAGTATGCATGACTGTAAGCGAAATTCGCTCCAACCTACAAAAACATATGCGTGTGATCAATCGAATGCGCCACTTTATGAATTCATTTTACGAGAGAAGCCGTGTTGAATGTTAAATTTAGCAGAGGTAGACGTTCCCACTATTCGATTTCATGCCCTTAGAACTCGGATCCTCATATTAAAATCCGAACGCTTGAAATCCTTTCAGAGTACTTCCTCTCGGTCTTCTCACCGACTTGTTTCCTCCGGTTTAAAAACTCCGGGGTTCCCAAAGATACGCCGAATAGTGCGAGCGGAGATTCCGAAAAGAAATCTACGGAAACATCCACACAGCATTCAGCCACCCGCCGGGGCAAAAGACCGAGCAAAACTCATCAAACTTCCCTGATTACGCCTATTGTTTATAGGGATTTCTTCGCGCCCCACACCCCCTCGACGCGCCCGTGAGATTCGCAAAACTCAATCTCTTGCCTCCATGGCTATTTAAGTGACGGTCAACTTCCTATCTGCGGAGGCGTACGACGCTGCGGCGCCCCCACCCCTTGCCGCGACGCTATCGAAATTTTAATGCACCTTTTTATGGGAGGGATGTTCGGAACCCACCTGACATCCATCCTCCCGTTCGGTTCCGCAAACATCCCGTCTTATCGGGTTTTCATAACTGTCCGCTGATACCGCGCGGCTTTCCTTTATTTTCACCCCTTTCCGAACCCCCTGGAGGAGGGAGGAAGAAAGCCTCTCTCCGTTTGAAACAATGGAAGGTCGCGAGAGAGGGATAGGTCGGTCCAGATTATCGCCTGTTGTTATGCATACTGGGGGTAGAGGGGGGCCCTCAAGGGGGTTGCCTCCATCGTGGGTGAGATACGGGTCGGGGAATAAAAGCGCGGGCTCGCCCTTACCTTCGTTCAGGTGTATATTGTGCTTCCGTTTTCTAATTCGGGGAGTGAATTGAGAAAAGCGTTAAAAATCAATGCGGGGAGCAACGAACGACGCGAACAAAGTACACCTCCGCTTCTCGCAGTCACGATAACGTGCAGAGATACGCCCAGGAAAAAGTGTTGTTTTCGTATTTAATACGAGGGCGGTTGGGTGCGCCGTCTCGTGCGCGAGGGCCCGCGTCGTCGCACGCACCGCCATGCGGTTTAGATTCGAATGTTTACGACCGTGTTAATTTCGCATGAGGCTTCTTTTAGTCGTGTCTCGGGGGTTAATGATGCCGTAATTCTTGGAATTTCCGGGTTGCGAGCGTGACCGGGAGACATGGCTACATGGCTCGGGCTTACTCTCCGTGCTTAAATACGGTCGGGTTATTCATTGCAGTTTCCTCTCCTCTTGAATCACCCTAATATGTTTTTGCGCTGACTGGGATTTCTTTGTTGTACGAACATTTGCATCACGATCCGTATTTCGCGGGAGATGTTATTTGTTAAAAATTTCCGGTGCCCTGAGGTTGTTTGTGAAAAGTATCCGGCGTCCTCGTTAAAGCTAAAAGAAAAGTAAGAAATGAGGGGCGTATAAGATCATCCTGTGCGGAAAGAATAAATTAGTAACTCCCTCAGAGCGAACACTCTTTATTCATTTATGGAATACGTAGCAGTGTTTCTTTTTAGAGCCATGATAATGTATTGAAACATAAGGTACCGTTATGACCTGATAAAGTACCCGTGGTAATCTATCTCGTACTGGAGCAAATAAAGTTTGAATTTTCCATACTAATACTTAGGACTTTTTGTTGTAACAGTCTGCTGTTTCTCTGTATAGCGCCTTAGTGCGTCTTAGTGTCAAAACAAGAATAAGAGTTCTACATATATATTCAGATTAATACCCTGCAATCGGCGTGAGGCAGGGGGTGTAAACAACGAGTGCTCAAGCAACTTCTATAACTTACTATTATTGTGTATCGTTCGCGTAAGGGAATGAGTCCCAGAAACGAATTTTCTTTAAGTCTATTTTTCCTTTCTTTTCGCTCATGTGGAATCAGCCGATGTAGCTGGGAGGACGCAAAATACCGATTACGTCTTCCTCAAATTTACCTTCCCTGAATTTATCAAGCAACCGCAGCCTAGCTTCTTCTTTCTTTCGAGGATTCCCAGGGGTTAATAGTGCTTTGGAAATTGAATGGCTCAGAAACAGACAGTAAAGCTCTTGCTTTGATTTCTATCACAATTCTACGATGTAATCCAATTTCATGCAAATCTGTGAAAAAACGCATGGGTACCTTTTTCATATCCTTGTGGCAACCTCATGTTACAAACATGAGTTTCTGAAGAACGCAGCAATATTTGAAGTTATCACGTTAATAAAACCGATAATTTTAGAAACTCGATTTAAATAAAAATCAAAGACTCCGTCTACTTGAGGTATCAGGCAGGGAAATGACTGATATTTTTATTTAGATCGCTCAATATAAATGTTAAATATGTATTTTACAATTATTGAAATGTCAGCTCGAGATGTACTTTTATATGCGAGAGATACGTTCGGCTAAGGCCGGAATTTTGCGATTCTTCAAGACTTCAAATTGACGCAATTGGGAAACAATAATTTTTAATTACTGATTCGTAAAATATCGTCTTTTGTTTTCATTAATGCAGCTTTTGCTGTTATACTTAATTAAAGATATAACAGAAAGAACTATACATTACTTTGCTTTCATTCTTCCTTACAAGATGTTACATAGAAATTCATGTGATTACTATTCATGGGTATCCTTCATATTCTTCTTAATGGTGATAAAATCGAAGCTGAATGGCATGTATTGATCGCTAAAGAAAAAGACAACACTTTTTCACAGAAACTACGCGAAAGCTTTAACAAGCGTGCTTGCTTGCATCCTCGGGTATTTCTGAATATAGAAGCACGGTTGCAAAATCGTAATTTACTTTAACAATGTCGAAAACTGAGTCGATGCGTTTGATTGACAACTTTTTAACTGAGTCTTGTCCCAACCGCGGCTTGCGAAGCTATTCTACTCTAGAGATAATTATATACAGGTGTATTCTCTTCAGGGACGGATGATTTAATTACTCTTATCGTGACTCTATTTCATTATAAATTGCTCTTATATTTCTTATACTGTGTTTTTGCGGGTTTATCCTCTCCCATTTTCAGGGGGAGTTTTCCCGTAACGTGGAGTTTTTCTTAGACAACCTTCGGTTGCAAAGATTTTTTCCTACACTCCACTATACTCGTTTAAGTTTTTCATTGATCATTGTTCATATAATAACGACAGAAGTAAGGTGGGAGAGGGGCCCACATTAGTCGGTCCTGGACAATAAAGGTTCTACATTTCCTAAAATTCACCTTCGAATACGTATTAGTAGTGATTAATGGCTAAAACTGAAAATACTAAATTTTTGTTGTAATTAACTTTCTTTCGGGAAAGCAATTTACAAACTCTAATATGATAAAGCTAATCTCATTAATGTTTATGGTATATTTTTATATCAAATATTTGAATTACATTACCCGTGCGTACGTCTCGCGTCTCGTCTCCGTGTGTCTTTGTCAAAGAAAACTCAGCTCACTAAAGTGAAAGGCTTCCGAACATCCTTTCACACGGATACCCTGCTGTATTTACAACTTAGCTTTCAAATAGTTAAACCACTCTAGTTCACAATTCAGTTCAGTTCGGTCCTTTCACGATTTCACTCATTGAATCGGTGTATTCCTACAAATGCTCCACAACACTGAAAGCTAGAAGAGACTCATTATTGAGTTCATATGAAATATATTGACTCAATATTGAGTTTATATGAAATACATGACTCTAAAAGGAAAAGGAACACGGCTGTGGTAAGGTATTAGAGTTCGATAAAAGCTCCAAATAGTCGTTATTTGCGAGCAAACTAAGAAGACTAAGAACTCGTGAAGACTTTTAGTACACATAATACTTATATAGTTTGCTCGCAGACAACGGCTTTTTGGAGCTTTTCTCGAACTCTAATGAAATATGTGAGTTAAAGAAACACAACAAAATTTACGAAATTCTTAAACTATCGACGTTTTCCTGTACTTTGTCATTTTAACGAGTAAATCATACGGCATAAAATTTCTATTTTCGTTTCAGCCATCCCCATGCTTTTTTTCCATTTTGGTCTCTTTTCTCTCGAGAACCCGTCTAAAAATAGCTTTCCGCAACAGAATTTATCGGCAGCTTTTCCTGATCTCAGGATATCGTATTTACATGGGTTCCAGAGAGCTCTGCGAAACTCCAGATATGGAAATCGCTATCTTAAATCTCGAAAGGACTCCCACGTACGATCGAAAATGGAATTGAATTTACGCGTGTTTTGAAATCGGCTAGATTATTCGGTTTAACAACACCAGGAAGGCCATTGGGTTATTAAAGCACGTCTGGAGTACACGAGATATTTAATTTGCAAGTTTTTTGTTGGGAGATATCTGCTCTGGTGACATATTTTGGTGAATGGAACATTTTTCGTTCGTCTTTTGCTGCGCGATTACTCCCGTACCAGTTTAGTTCATTTATAATCTACTGCACCAGATTCTATCTGGACACCTTTAAAGAAGAAGCCAAGGCTTTTGGTGACTCTCTCTTAAAAATATGTTTCTCATAAAATACACTCGAGTCGTAAATATGAACGGTTTCTGCGTAGTATTCGCTTATTTAAGAGTGCACTTGAATGTCTTCCAGAATATAGGTATAATTAAAAACATTTTTCCAGATCGGAATATCAGAGACTAAATAACGCGCAATATATTTATTTTCTTTTTCTGTATGATAAAGAAATACGTATATTTCATTTACTTCCGTCTCAGTCTTGTCCACGGAAATTATAATATGTTTATACATAGAGTTTACAGAGGCGGAGGGTGCAAATTCGGAGCATTTACTAATTTAAGGACGGAGAATCCGGAACAATCGGAGCATATCCGGATAATGCTCAAGTTCAGTCATAACCTTAGAAGTATACAAATAAATACTTGTAATGAGCCTCTAAATTTCTTTTCCCTGTTAACGATAACAAAGCAGTTTAAATATATTTTTGATGGGTAAATCTAGAGTACTGAATGCGCATTCTCGCGCCAAGATCGGCGGCTGTCTTATCTAATCGTATTGTAGTCTCTAATTTTACATTTTTTTGGTATTTGAGTGTAATTACTAAGTTACGCTATACTAGCCATATACATATAAAGGAAAACCTTTTGCAAGGTTATAATTATGCTAAAATCCCTCCTTTTATGATGAGTAGTAGTACTGTTAAAAGTGCTTCTACAGTTTAAGTCATTTCGCATGTGGGCCCCCACTGGGAATCGAACCCCGTATGTGATGAAATGAGTTACAATAGCTCTCATATTATACATACGTTTATCAATGAACACACAGTTCTATGATGGTTAACCGAAACAGAAAATAAATCAAGTTAAGAATAACGAAATGACCGTGACATTAGGGGGCCCTGAAAATGTATTTCCGGACACCTGGAAAAGTGATTAGACTCCCTACCTACGAATATACGAGCAAATTCCCCTAGAGTGGTCCTTTTTATTCAAAGTCAAAAATTCTTTCGGGATGCCCCCTAAATTTGTTCCATATCAGAAAATAAATTGTGTAAAATATCATTGTAATCGGATAAGGGAAAAACACGCCGCATCGCACTTAATGTTTATATATTTCAACATTTTTGGCCGTTTTTCGGCTATAAATGGTGATTACGAAGCGTTTCCATCCTTTAATTTTTTGATACATTTACCAATACATTATTGAGCATTGAATGAGGTATACCTGAAATATTAATAAAGTCTAGCCAGTAGTTCCCGAGGTTCCCGAGATTTGAATGTAAAGAAGTGCGTAGCTATGAATTTTACGCGTTCCACTAATGTTACCCGCGTTCCCTATAATATTTCAGGTTATCCGTTGCAGTTCGTGAGGCATCATAAATACCTAGGTATTACGCTCAGTAGTATTTTTTCCTTCAAAGAACATATTCGAAATGTGGTAGGTAAGGCGAATATGATGCAAAGTTTAGCCAGCAGAATTTTAAGGGGATGCTCATGGAGAGTAAAAGAAACAGCGTACTTTTCCCTGATTCGACCTCTCCTTGAGTACTGCTGCGCGATTTGGGATCCCCACGAAGTAGGATTAACTTCCAGCCTTGAGATGGTTCAACGTAGGGCAGCTAGGTTTGTTAAGGGTGACTTCAGATTTGACAGCAGTGTTTCAGCTATGATAGAATATCTCGGATGGAATTCGCTTAGTGACAGAAGACTAGATTACCGTAGGAAGCTTTTTAATAAATTTCTCACTACGGATCTCAGGGAGGAGATAGTTGATATTGCCATCCCAGTTAGTACCGAACGTGATCTTCGGGACAAAACGAAGAAGCGTTACAGGGGGATAGTTGCCAGGACGGTTAGTTATTTTTGGTCATTCTTTCCGCGATGTATTAGAGAAGCGAACAGCAGTGCAGGTTAGATAGGTATATTGGTGTTTTACACCCCCTGCCATGCGCTCTAGCGGTTTGCAGGGTTCAAATGTAAATGTAAAATTCGGTCCGGATAGTGAGCGCGTGCCGTGCACATTGCGGCGTACCCTCCACAGCTCCGATCGAATCTATCAAGTTCGCCGCCGCGTGTTATTATAATTACAATAATAATAATTATTATTATCATCAAAAGGGCTGCAATATGGACCCTAATTTATGGTGACAACCGTATACATAGTTAAACAATATTCTTTGATCATAATTGAACAATAGTAACCCCAAAATAACACAATACATACAAGTACAATTATAATTTCATAGTCAGAATCAACTAATGTGAAGGGGAGAAGTATTCTGCGTGGTATTCACCTAAGTCGGGAGGAAAACCCCTCCAAAACCTCCCGAAGGCAATTCGTCTTACAATTTCACATACAATTCGTCATACAATTACAATTACAAAGATGCATGCATTAATTACAAACTCCAACCATATCATTATTATTATACCTTACTACACACACAAGTTGACCATCAGAAGGATACATTTTTATGGTATACTTTTTACATTACATTTACTCTATATTTACTATCTATTTATCCGTTAATTTATCTTATTCTATTTATGAAAACGCTACGGGATTGGGAAAGAGGTTCTAGAACTTCCTCAGATAAAACTTTCCACTCTTTTGTGGTCCTATGTAAGAAGGAATACTTGCAAATATCTTTCCTCTGTTTTAGCGAAGATATTTTGCACTTATGATCCCTTGCGTAGGACGGTACTAGCTTTAAAACTATTTTATATATTTGTAATTTAATGATAGTGGAGGCGTTTCAATTGATAACATCCAAGAATAGCAGCAAAGAAATTGACACCCCTAATATTCCCCGCATATTAGAGTTTTTATTATAAATTTTTCCCATTCTTATCTCTCTCTTCCCTCTCTTTCTTCCACAGACTCTGTGTTCCTTTGCTGGGGATTCTTCCTCCTGTTCGGCGTTGTCTCTTCTTTGCCCCCTCAGTCCGTCACCGGGGGATTTGGCGTGGACGAGTCATCTTGGAGGGGACCTCAGCTCACCGTCGAACCACCGTCTCGACTAGAATTTTCCAATTCGAGCGGGGGCCGTCTTCACTGTGCCGCTTCCGGCAACCCGCCTCCCACGCTGCATTGGGTGCTAGCCTCTGCCGCCGCCTCCGCCCCCGCTCCCGCCCCCGCATCGTCCGGTAAGTCAATTTGTCACAGCTTGTTTTTTGTATCATTTCTTTTCTGGAGAAAAAGGAAGCTCGTGAGATCTGCTCTTGCACGTTGCTCTTGACTGATGCGCTCTTTTATTTGCACTCCGTTCCTATTTCCGACTGTAATATCAGAAATGATGGAAAAAGATTCAACACGTGGATGGCAGAGATAATATGAAAAATGTCGCAATCGAATGGATTAATATTTATTCAGGAAGAATTTCAAAGATTTTTGTTTGCCTGTCTCTAAATGGAAAATTTACCTCTTCGCTTTTTAAAACATTTGAGGATCGTGGGTTGAGGAAGGATGTTGTCCGAGCAATAAGGAAGAAGATGGTTTGTTGACTGGTGGGCGAAAGCCAATTCGTCCAAATGGCATCTCGGAGACATTCGACTTGGCGACATGATGAAATATATTTGCGGAAATTGACTTTCCATTGAATGAATTAATAGTTGCTTCGGAAAAGAAATCTCCGCAGTAGTTAAATTACAACTTCAACATCATGTACAGAGAGACAACGCTCCTAAACTTCTGTGCTAAACTCGATCAGGCATTTTCACAGTTAAAAATATCACTATTACTTAGATGAGATAACTTATGACCATCATGATTCTGTTTCTTCTGCATCTGCGAAAGAATGTTTGTATTATTTCATTTCACTTCAAAGTATATTTTTTCATTTCTTGGTTTCTTTTCCGTGGACTTATCGGTCAACATTTTCTCCTGTCTTTCCTGATCATTGCCTAAGTGATACTGAACAGGTTAAAGTAATCTTTAAATAATGTTGCCACTTTTTTCTGTGATGGATATCGAGCGATAATTTGACGATGAAATCATATTATTTTTAATAGATAATAACCATGAAGTGAAGTTTTATTAATTAAGACAAAAGAGTTAAATTCAGGAAGAGTATATATCTTGCGTAGACGTAACAGATTACGAGTAAATTCGTGTTTAACTATCTCATTCGCTCCTCCCTGACTTATGATCATTTAATTAAAATTCAATGATTTAATATTAGCTCCACGTTAAGATTTCTAATCGTACCTGACTCCGAATATTATACCAAAATATAAACTTCATCTAAAATATTTATTTTTTTATTGTTGTGTGTGGATTTTCCTTTCTTGCGTTACTGGATAAAATCTGTCATAGCTGATCGTAATTTTACCCAATATATTCAGGATTGTTGAAATTAAAAGCTTTTTAACGATTTTATCACTAAATTTTGCTAATGAAAAACCACGAAGGATTCCTCATAAGTGCCAATAAGTGAAGCTTGGAATTTATCATCTTTCACGTGCTTCGCTCTATAGAAAATAAAAATACCAATAAATAGTACATAATAAATAATTGTGAAAACGGTAATAGTTTCTCATTAAAATTATCATCTGAAAATTAAGCTGGTATTGAAGATAAAAGGAGAAAATTGTAATATATCGGGGGTATAACAGATTTAATAGTACTTAAACCTAACTAGTGGTTAAACTACCAACTTTCCGGTTGAGAATTAACGAACAGTTCTGTTTCTTCAAAATCAAATGTCACTTGCTACTTCTGTAGTAATCATTATATAGAATTAGCTCATTACAATAAAATAAATTCCACGAATAAATAGTTTACTGTTTTTTTTATATCTGAAATTTAATTGAAGCTTATAAGTCACTTAATAGTTGATATCGTGTAAGCTCTTATGGTGAAATGGTTTGATCCTAGAATAAACAGGTGTAAAAAATAGCTACATAATGGAGCTTTAACCCTGGTCTTCCACTCTCCACGGGGAAGTATTTTAACCACTTAACTACTATGCCATGTCTATTTTATGCTATTAATGGATTGCATTGGCGTGGAAGACGATGGGTTCCACTGTGCGAATTATTACAGAGCTCTGGTTGGAGACTTAGGTTCGAGTTCCAGTCATGTCGCTATTTTTCATACCTGTTCATCCTTGGATTTTAAGGCTCACACCCCTTTGTGCAAAGTTTAACACCTTTTCTTCCCGATTAGATTAATATAAAAACACTGCAGTGCAGAAGCTGATAGTACTATAACCAACTCGGCTGATAGATCTCAATTTAGAGGATACTGTAGAAAGCTCTTCGAGTGTTTCTTTGAGCAAGAGAAGGCCTTAGAATCTTCAATATTTAATTCTGGAGAGTTCTTTGTTTCACCCTTCTAAAGGTTCTTCTTCCGAAAGCGGAGCACTTCTCATAATAGTTACACTAAGAATGGGCAGTTTTCCGTTGAAAGCGGAGGGAGCGCGATTTAGAGACGAAGGAGGGAAAATGAGTACGTGAATGACGCCCTGGATGCCGACTGACCTTTAGGATCCCTTTTATCTCTCTCTATGATTTTTTCGATTTACACGGAATCCTCCGTTGCCTGAGGCAGTTTCCATGCTAACTCGCCCATAGACGTCGTTTTTCATTAGTCTCTTTGAGCGTGCTTCTGTTAGTTTGGACTATCACCTCATTTACATTGAAGTTATTTTGATTCGGCAGGAAACTATTTACTATGTTGATTGAGAATGGTTTGCCACGATGTCTGTCTTAAATATATACCAGGCTAATCTTGAATACTGAAAGGTTCCCCAAAAATACTAATTTTTGTACTTACATTTGTTGATTCAATATCAATGGATCAATCTAAAATGATTGAATGAAATAGAAAGTATATATAGAAAAAATGGCACTGCAGAGAAACTTTAAATGTAAGAATTACTAATTACTTTGAGTTAACAGTGATTTGTTTTTTCTAACAGTATTTAAACATACAATTGCTATGAATGCTCTGCATAAGCTAACATGTCGACATTTGATGTGAACTAGGTTATTAATCTATCTTAATAGAATATATCTGTTATTTAATCTACAAATTTATAGGAAGTTCAACAGAATTTAAACTTGGAANAAGCAGAGTACTAGTGGCATCTCGTATTCGTTCATTTTGCTGATAATTTCTTGCAGCGTGTGGATGTGGTCCATAGTGCTGAATCCCTTGTGAAATCCATCTTGTTCTCTGGGCTGGGCAACTGCGAGTGATATGCTATGTTATATACAATAATTTGTATTCAAAATTTATTTTAGGCTTACAATTTTTCATCCTGTCAGAGAGAATTCAAACATGAGTAATAATTATATGTTTGACTTAAATGTAATATTGTGTAATCATGATATGATGGGGAATAATTTCATTCTGTGCTTAAAGGCAATTAGATTCTATTCTATCAGGCATAGTTTCCGCTGGATATTTTGAATGATACTGGATACATTTCGAATAAATTTGCTCAATTTAAAAATATATTAAGGAATAAATTTCCAAACAAAGATGAAAAATAAATGGTAATCATTATAAAATCATAAAAATGTCATGTTTTTCCGAGTTTTAGTGGTGTTCTTAGAGAGAAAAAAGACACCATTTGATTCATTTTTCAGAAGAGCATAGAATTCCTGCGTATTCTTAAGCAAAAATACATGAGCTCGACTTCAATATTTGCGTGAACCGTCGAGAGGGTTGCTGAAAGATTTTCAAATTTTCATCTATTTTGTTTAAACTTTCGCTAATTTTAATCGGAAGCAATTTCCAACATAAAAATGAGAGTTTTATTTCCTTCTTGTGGTACTTACTTCGATTGTACTGGATTGCTATTTTTAATTGAAATTTGAATAAAGAAATGAAATCTGCGATGGATGAAGACAAAACGTACGGTTACTTCGTATGGATGCCATTTTAAACTTTCTGGAGTCGAATTCGCCTTTATCAGGAGCATAAAATATCTACACAGCTTTTATTCAGTCCTTCAAAAACCAGGTATGCGAAATTTTGATGGAAATCGATTAATTGTTCTTTCTATGAAGATTGAGGATAGAAAGACAGAAACTCTAAAGGCTATATTAATTATGTGTGCATCAAATAAACGTCCCTAGGAAGTCCCGCTGCGACGGAATTTTATTTTATTATCACTGAATGATGGATAGACATGAATCTCTACGTCTCCATAACAAAGTTGTCGGACGTCAGGTATGCGAATCCCTGCCTTACCTCAGAACGTAATTACAGTTTATATTGCTTCCTGCTGCAGACGAATCAAAGGAGACATGTAGAATCACAGAAGATCAGCTCAGAAAGGCCGTGTTTTTGAAAACCCTATGTTTTCCTCGAATCGTAAATTGAGGATAGAGTCGCTGTGAAAGGAGCAAGAGAATTACTTCGATAGAAACCTCATATAGTACTAAAGTATCTGTTTTCATCTTGTGATTGAATGAGCTTCCATGAAAAGACTATAGATCAATGGAGAATAATAAAGAATGTTGCCATAAAAATTTTCATTTTTCTAGTCTGTAAGATAGAACCGGAAAAAATATTATTAGTATAAATTGCCGGGCGGGGCAAATCTGGTAAAACTGGGGTAAGGAGTGTCCTGGTTTTTACGGTTTACACACTATAATTGATTTGAAATATAATATTCTAGATAAATAAACATTGTATTAACTTCAATATTTAGACTGATTGTACGAGCGGAAGAAAGAAACGGTCATGGCCGAGATATTTTAAGCGAGAGATATTTTGTTGATTATGATATCAGAAACATTTCTTTCGGATTATGATCCATTTTGTATTAGAATCAACATCAGCGGTATACACAAAGTTTGCCACCGTCCTATAAAAGTCATCATCAACCTGATTAAGCTCCTCCTTAAAATAAATGTATTCTCCTTGGATGTATAGCGGATTCTAAATTTGGCTGCGATACCTTTTTCGTTATATCATCATCATCATCAGCCATTTTCAATCCGACGTCGGATGTAGGCCTCTCCAAGCGCTTTCCAATTCTCTCTATTCTGAGCTTCTCGTTGCCATGTTCTCTGTTCCATCGGTCCCTTGGTCTTCTTCTTGGTCTCTTCACGTCTCTTGGTATCCAGTTCAGAACTGCTGATGTCCATCGGTTGTCGTTTCTCCTTGCAACATGGCCTGCCCGCATCCATTTCAGTGACCTTACCTTATCTATGATGTCTGTCACTCCTGTTATCTTCCTAACCCAGGTGTTGCGTTTCCTGTCTCTTCTTGTGATTCCAAGCATACATCGTTCCATACTTCTTTGTGTAGTCTGAAGTCGCTGGGTTATTGCTGCGTTTAACACCCATGTTTCACTTCCATATGTCAAAACTGGTAGGATGCATTGGTTGAAGACCTTTCTCTTCAAGACCATTGGCATTTTCGACTTCAGAATATGGGCATTCCTTCCGAAGGCACTCCAGCCTAGTTTCATTCTTCGATTCACTTCATTAATCCTGTTTTTCTCTCCTCTCGTAACCAGTTGTCCCAGGTAAGTGTACTCTGAACAAACATCAAGGGGTACCTCTTGTAGTAGGATTGTTACTTGTGCTGCAAAAGAATTATACATTACCTTAGTTTTCGATAAGTTTATCCTGAGTCCTATTTTCTGCCCAGCCGCGTTCAGTTATTGAAGTCATGATGCTAGATCTTCACCGTTGGTTCTAAGTCTAAGAAAGTACTATATCATCTTATCATCTGCGAAACGCAAATGACTGATGTGCTCTCCATTGATCCTTAGGCCTCTTTCCTCCCAGTCTAAGGTTTTAAAGACTTCTTCCAGAACGGCTGTAAAAAGAATTGGTGAAAGGCAGTCGCCTTGTCTCACTCCCTTCTCAATCCGGAATTCCTCTGTTTCTACGTGCAGCATTACAGAGGCTGTGGCGTCCTTGTAGATGCTGCGTAAAAGTTGGATGTACTTGGCGTCTATCCCTTGTTTTGCCAGTGCTTCCAGTGTGGAGGAGGTACTTACCGAGTCAAAGGCCTGGGCATAATCCTCGAAGCAGAGTACTAGTGGCATCTCGTATTCGTTCATTTTGCTGATAATTTCTTGCAGCGTGTGGATGTGGTCCATAGTGCTGAATCCCTTGTGAAATCCATCTTGTTCTCTGGGCTGGGCAACTGCGAGTGATATGCTATGTTATATACAATAATTTGTATTCAAAATTTATTTTAGGCTTACAATTTTTCATCCTGTCAGAGAGAATTCAAACATGAGTAATAATTATATGTTTGACTTAAATGTAATATTGTGTAATCATGATATGATGGGGAATAATTTCATTCTGTGCTTAAAGGCAATTAGATTCTATTCTATCAGGCCGGACTTTGTTGAAAGACATTCTGAAGGAATAAGTAAAATTTTGTAATATCCTCAAGATGTTTTATTACGACCGTTCTTTTGACCTGGTGATGGCGTCATAGCTCTTAGCCAGTCGTAATAGAACATCTTGTGGATATTATCGTACAAAGTTTTACCTATTCCTGCAGTTAGATTCCTTCACACAACTACAAAGAGCTGACGGCCTTTAGAAAAACATGGCTCAACAATCACGGAAAACTTTAATGCGAATAATTGTAAAATCTATGATAAGGCATTTATTTGGAAAAAATCGATGATATCTCATACTGTTGAGTTATGGCAATTACTGTATTACCACAAATATGATAAATACATTTCAATGCCGGATACCATCCTTAATTCCTTTTTCTGCTTCTGCAGCATCAGTATTTTCCTATCAATGGATGAAACTACAAATAAAGCTCTGACGTATTTCACAATAGCAGCAAGATATTCACCAGCTAGATCATTGTTGAATTAATTACAAGTACATAATCAATTACGGTTGGTAACGCAGGGGGCTTAAATTAATTTGGACACAACGGGAGTGGAACAATTTGGCCCAATTAGCAGACATCCCAATTATGCGGAGAATTGAGAGTAAAAAAGGTTTTTGACAAAAGACATGTACTTGTTACTACGCAACGAATAACATATTTAATTTAATTTCAAAGCAAATTAAATTACAACGGCTGCTCCAAATTCAATGTCATTTGAAAATGTTCCAAAAATCGAACAGAATTTTAGGTTTGAACAATTGAGATCGTAAAACATTGTGACAGTCTGTTTACTTTCATTATTATTATTGACATTTCTATCGTACAATTCAACGTTTTTAATTAGTAATAGGCAAATTCTTTCTCTCTGTGGAAAACATATATACGAGATATATACCATGAATATCAGTTATGATAGATTCTATTCACAAAATAAAATACATTTATCATGCTTTACTTTCTAAAATTACTTACTTTTGGTATTACTCATTTTCTATTCACAAACAATACTAGAAACCGGCTATCTCTTTACGGTTGTCAACTATAATATTTTGAATTATCTAATGAATAAATCGTGTTTATCTATCTTTGTAAGAATGAGGAAATTTTTAATATTATTGACATCTTTACCTTCTTTACTCCTAGAAAAAAGGTACGTTAGTTTATCTGTGAAACTTTAATCCCGAGTAAAAAAAGCAATACTGGGGAACTAATCTATTTTCTTGGATACATCTTCAAAATACCCACAGCAAATCAGTCGCAAGGTCTCCAGTGTATAGCGTCGATGTTAGAGGATATTTTTACCAAATATCATGATAACAGACTAAGAGCCTGCAATTAAGATCTGCAGAACGTCACAAGGTTAATAGAGAGTATTTTAGTATAGGAGTTCAATTGTCTAATACATTTCTACAAAGTGGTAAATCCAATCAAGTTGTTCTATCAATTTTGTAGAACTTAGTAGCTTATTATCTTATCCACGAATAGAATTAATTTATTTGAATTACGCTATAAAAATATAGGTTATAGAATATTATAGAATGAGAAAAACTGTTACTGAAAATAAGTATAACAGGATTTTTAAAAAAGTATAAAGAAGGTTAATATCTTATCTCTGTGAAATAAGATATTAACCCTTTTTTCCTTCACAGAATAATACACCATAACCGGCCCCATTACAAATCTTCTTGAAACGGATCTACTTATATACTTTAATCGTGGAAATATAGTTCCTATTCTGAACATAATATTTTGGTCAGCCACCTTTCACAATCCAGTTTTTCATGTTGTAATGCATCTCTGCAAATTCTCATCGATAAAAGAATTTAAGCAACCAACCAAACCTGCAGAAATCTCGAAATGAATAAAGGGTATTTTATTTTGATTCATCGATTGATGAACTAATACAGTTTAAAAGAGTATTTATATCTTGATCTTCTATGTTATTCTTTGTGCGGCAAGAAGAGCGGAGGTTGCATTTCAGCCCAACAGGGTATCTATCTGCGTCTTTTACTAAATTTTGTCCTTCCTTTTTTTCGCAGGGGATTATGGGTACGGCAGCGGAGGCGTCCTCGCTCCAGCGGCAGCCGTCGGCGACGTCTCCGGCGTTCGAAGGGTGCTCCGAAACGGCACGTTGCTCTTCCCCCCTTTTCCCCCGGCTGCCTTTCGCCACGACGTCCATGGTGCCGTGTATCGCTGCCTCGCGTCAAACGCCGCAGGGAGGGTCCTCAGCAGAGACTCACACGTGCGAGCGGGTGAGAGGCAACCTTCCCTTCCCCGCAACCCTCTTTAGCGCGTAGCATTGTGTTTTTTCGCCACGACGCACAATTAGTGGCACTCTCTCGACGTAGGCGTTGTGGGAAATCCTTTGCCTCTTGATCGGCGTATGACGAAAATGAGCTTGAAGAGAATTAATCATGGTGTTGGGCTTGGGAAATTCTTGTCGCCCGCGAGGTTTTTCAATACGGTGTCGTAACCACAGGGTATTGGTCGGAAGGGCATATGAAGGGGTAATTTCGAGGATGAATTCAACGCAGAATCCACCAATCAACTTAAATGTTCACAGAAACGCTGTTAGCAATCATTTGCATTTTAATGATACGCAGTACACCCATCACTTTTTGCCTTAAATTCAATTAACGAAACCGAAGAAACCGAAGCTTTTGAGTTCAAAGAGTTCGATTTGCTTCAAAATGCTCTCTAGAACAAATTTGATTTCTCATCAGCTATGTTTCGCTTAGAAGATAAATATTTAGTGACGGTAATTAAGCGATAACTGTCATAACTATGAAAATAGACGTAAGTAAGAGACAAATCCTTACTAGGGGTACACCAAACACGGATCATACACTACTATGTACTATCATACATCGCACTTCAGAACACTATTTCTCCCATTCTTTTCTCACCTACGGATAAAAAATAAACTTCTTGACGCTCTAAAACAATACTGTTGCTAGTTTCTTTTATATTAAAATCGATAAAAATGTAACTCAGTTTGTGGAGGTGGAAAAGTTGATTTCGCAGAAATATTCCACTCAACGATAGAATATAATAGCCATAATATAAAAGTGCTTAGACAGTTGAGGTGATTTCAGAGATGAGCCCCCACCAAAAACCGAATCCGGGACTGATTCCATCAAAGCCAAACACATTACCCACATGGCCATTCGGAGGCCTAGTAAAAGTATTTCGGATAATGAAGCGCGCATGTAAGGTAAAATTCAGTCATCTCTACTTTCGGGCACGACGCGACGCGGTCCACCAAGCACGGCACATCAGAGTGCTATGGTCCAAATATGCGGAAGTGCAGCCCTAGATAACATGCATTTTCTTATTATGCATTCTCTCGTATTTTACCGCAATATTACTCTCGTATTTTACCGCAAACATTTTCCAAACCAACTACTAAATTTAGAATTATGTTAGTTGAGGAGAAAAGCGATCTCTGCCCCCCGTTTTCTGATTTTGTTATGAAGTAAGCAATCGAGAGAAGCGAAAATTAGCCTTAGTCCGGGAAAACTGCGTCGCGCGGGCGGAGCGTCACGCGGTATTACAAAATTAAACTAAGTCCTCGATTCCGAACTTTCAAATCATCGCTGACATTATCTCGCACCGATATCCGGCAGTCGCATAACCTTTGACCTCTATACTTTCCAGTCTAATTTAGTCGGAATGGGAGAAAAGGATTCAATAGTCATCTGAATGGACGGGCGTTGGTACAAAGCACTCATCACCGAAATCGGACGGGGCTTTTTGCACAACAAAGGGAGAAAGGGGATTAAAAATCAATTTGCCCACGGAGAAAAATATTTATCCATCGCGCGTGCCAATCCATAAATAACTGTCGAGGCACGTTATGAAAAGAAGATTGTTTTAAAATTCCGCCTCCGGGCACGGAATGGGAATGACAACTTTCATAACCTAAGCTTTGAACAATGCAGCCGGTGAAAAAGTCGCGAAATGTAGCGAAAATATTGCGCTTCCTTTCCATTCGGCGAATGAAAAAAACTCCGCCCAAAATGTAATGACGGCCGTGCAATATATGCGTCCGAAATGCGGATCTCCGATCATTTCGTTCTATTTGTTCTCGGGTTTTCGCGTGCGCTCGGATTGGAATGATTTTGCATGGATACACATGCAAAAATTCGCCGGCGCGATTCTGTGCGATGACGGGGCAATTCTCGCGGAAAACAACGTAAATGGAATTTCACAGCCTGTTTTTTTCCCCGGAGAGGTTCTTCAGCCATGCCGGATATTGCGAACCGAAGCAATATAACGTATGAAAATGCAAGGAAACGCGCTCCCAAAGGCTGCTTATGAAATGAGCCGCGATTAAATATCGCTCGGCTGAGGTCGATTTCAAAACATTCATATTTACAAAGGCTCCTATCTGAGGGCGAACGCCGCGTACTTCATAAGCGAAGTGTTTGCCGAAGATTTTAAATGAGCCGATGGATCTTACAAAGAATAATTCCACTCGATACAGAAAATGGGGAAAGTATATTTCGAAATAAATTCTTACTTGAATATTTCAGCGATTTGGCTCCCAGTGCTTCCTTTGATCTTTCAAAATATCGATTCCGAGTATCAAATGGGCTTCTGAACCGCGAATCAGTGAGGCATTTCGGAATCATTCAATCGCTGCGCATATTTTGAAGTGAGGGCGTGCGTTTTAATTCGACGATACCAATCATTTAAAAGAGTTTGTAGGTACTCTTTTTAGTTACTTTTTTCAGTTTTACTGGATTTAACTTGTTTTCGTCGAACGGTTTTTTACAGTACCATAAAATCTATCAACGTGATGATTTCTGATCGGTAAGTTTAATCACATTTATGTCCTTCTCATGCTACGGCGAATTCATGACCGGTTTTTCTATCGATAACAAATACTGTAAAGTAGCAAAAACCTCGCAGCTAGAAAATACACATCAGTTTAAAGATAAACGTACTCTCGAGAGAACTTAGAGGTACAGAATCATGCGAGTTTGTGATATTTTGTCATTTAAGGATAAAAGTAATGAAATTCCATTCAGGGGCCCGCAAATCTTTGTTATTAGTTTTTGCTTAAAGAAGAACGAAAGGGGACCGATTTCACTGAGTTGCAAGACTGTGGCCATTTCATTATGGAAGGAAAAAAATGAGTATATTAATTATTTTGCATGAAAATGACATAAATTGACCATTTTTACAGAAGAGAATCAGTTCGTAATAGATATCATTTTAAACAAACTTTATTTGTTGGTAACAACGGTTAACTACCACATCGTGTTCCATACATATTTGATGAGAGAACTGGAAATATTTGTTATTTCAGAGTAGGAAAAATGAAAAATAATTAGCTCATGTGAACTTTCCATAGACGCATTTGCCACGTTTTGAAATTCAATTTAAAAAGAACTGGAAATTTCCACGTCCCAAATTTTAAGACTAAACATATAAAAGTACACACAATTTGGTTCATTAGTAATCTGCAAATGCAATTAATCACGGTTTTCTTAATTTAAACAGCCATCCATTGGTTTTCAGTGAAACTCTATAACTCAAAAATTTACAGCACGGAAAGCATTTGTCATTCCCACACTGTGAAGGATTTGTTATGGTTGAACGGCGCCCTGGCTTACCATTATATAAACGACACGCCTGGTAAAAGTTTTATCCGATTTGACTGACGAATTGAGTCATCCAATTAACTTGATTAAACGAATGAAATTTATAATTTTGAAAGCTGAGCAGGGCGGCGATTTCCGGCGAATTGACGTGCGTCACTCTTTTCAGGCTACATCGAGTTCCTTAAATAAACGGCCAAAAGGGTAGCGGATTTTACCTGCTCGTCCATACTAACTCCGCTGCTCTTTTATTGATCACCTATGAGCTTTTTTTCGCGTTCGGTCATGTCAGAGACCTGTCCTGAATCCCTCCTCTTTGAGCAAATCTGGACGAATTGAAACAACGTAACCGTCCAGCCGTTGAATCGATAGAAGCGCCAAGTGACCGTTTTTATTTATTTTGCGCGATATGGAAAGAGAGAGGAAGACGGAGATTTTTTTGGGAGCTAGAATCCTGCGTCTGGCTAGGCCGAAGCTTTCCGGTGTGGAGAGGCAAAGGAGAACAAAAGAGTGCGCAATCGCGTCTTCCTTTTGATGTCGAGGGGCAAGTTTTCGTGATCGATGCTCGCGATGAGAAAAAAGCAATGCACGAACCCTTTTCCGGAAAGTGCGTTTCGCTATTAATTAACCTTGATTTTTCCCGCATTTTCCCAACTTTTGGGAATACGCGCTCGATGAATGCCTATCCGAGCGAGCGATTGTGGTGGAAAGCTAAAAGGTCCTTTCTTCTGCTCTCCCCGACCACCCTTGTTCACCACCTTTCCACCTCATGTACAACTTCGCATTCAACTGTGCAACTCTCTCTTTACTCTTCCTCATCATGCTAGTCCCTCAACATATTTATGGATTTAGCAATTTTTAGACGACATCAACTGCCTGCGCTAACGCCCGTAGTTCAATCTATCACTTTCCTCATGTTTACATTCCGTTTTCCCATCTAACTTTTCATTACCCATTTATTCTTGCCGTATCACGTCCTCTCTCATCCTTGCTTATCCTTTTTTCTCTCGGTGTCCATTCATTCTCACTGTCGCTCTTTCTTTGTTCCCAATTTCCCTCCCCCACGAAACCCATTCCTTTCCGAAACTTCCAACTTCCTCCTCCACTAATTACCATTTCTTATTCTTTCTTCGCGTCCTTTTCCCTTTTCTCCGACTTCCGCTTCCTCTCACCCTTTGTCTTATTTTCCCTTATAACTTTATTCTTCCATTTCCTCTTTCTGCGCCCAAAATGTCTCTCTGTTTTTCAAAATTCTGTTTCTCCAAATATTGATTCTATTCCCGTCTCTTTCTATTTTTAAACGCAGCATCGATCCCCCAATTTATTTGCATCCTTCAATTCAGTCAATCCCAACTCTTTGAATCGCGTATCTCTGCATCGCATTCCGTTCCTCTTTTTCCCCGTAATCTCATCTCGCTCAACCAGCCTTAACATCTCAATAATTATCTCTCTGCTCCTATATACCCACCTCTCCCTCATTGACTACATCCCCAACCACGTACCCCCATCCAACTCTCTTCTTTTCTCTCTATATGTACATGTCTCTTCCCCCGATTCTCTCCCATTCTGACTTCCCATCTTTCTCCGTCCGGTTTTCAGTGGTCACCCAAGGCTACAACGTGGAGGCGAAGTCAGTGGGCGGAGGGGCTGGAGGAGCGGAGGCGGGTGTGCCCAGGGGGTGTTCTGCTCGTCTCCGATGCGCCATCCCCAGCCACGTGAGGGAGTGGGTGCGGGTGGTGGCTTGGGTGCGGGAACCGTCCTCTCTCTACATCTATCCCTCTCTGCATGGCGGTGAGTATTCAGAACCGGCGGAAAAAAATATACAGCGCGGCTCCATTCCCCTTCCTCCCCGCCCACTCCCTTCGAATGGCGGGCGCCACTCGATTCGGAATGGACCCCCGGTTTGTTTCGGATGTCCTTTGTTTACCACGGAGTGGAAAATCCCGTGTTGCGTTGCATCGGGATTAGTCCCCTGGCGGTGAATACGCGTTCGCAAAAATTGGGCTTTGGAAAACGCTTCTTCTCCTTCCGATTTAGAGCTTTTCCCCCTTCCTCCGGGTTTTGTTTCAAGGTTGCTCCTTTTTTTCGCTGCTTAGACGTATTTCACGGGATGGAGTCGCTCCTAATTGCGGCGAAGAGACGGATCCTCCGTCCTTTTTAAAAGTATTGCGTCCACGGCAGTATTGGGGAATCGCCGATGAATGTAGACGAGCCGTTTTTCAAGGGCCATTAACATTATTGCCGCAAGTGAATTTCGAATTTATTTTCGAAGTAGATCATGCGCATGTTTTTGCGACTGTATCTTGATAAATCAATTGCATGTCATTAGTCTCTTGGAGCGGGATGGAGAAAAATGTGATTTTCATATACTTTGTCTCGTTTTCATTCGTGGCTGTGATTGTGTGAAATTGCTGAGGAATGAATGATGCTAATAATTGCTCTCATTTAGGTTTATCCTCATCGAGTGCAGGAAAGTGTTACTCATAGCCATTCTTCTGCGCTTACGTAGACGTTTATCATTGACAGGTTCGAGCTCACTGAGAAAAGCCAAGGCAAACTACCACGTTTTTCATCTTATCTATTCAGTTTTATTTCATCTCAAAAGCTATTTGTAGCTAAATATGGAGGGAATAAGGTTTAAGCCGGCCTTCGGGTTAAATACTTTACAAGCAGATCATAGGAAACTGTATCATTTTGTAGACGTTATGATTTACTTATTTTGTTTTTTCGCAACGATACTTTAATTCAAATTTTATTTTAAAGAGTGGCTATCACTATCTTAATACCCGAATCACAACGTCATCACTATTTTCTTGTTTCGCAGTTACTCCGAAGGTATTCGTGTTTAAACTGATTCCACAGTATTATTAAATAATTAAGATGTCGATATATATTTGAATAATACCTCGAAAATTACTCATAAATGTCCTAATGAAAGACGAAAAAAGGCAGCTATTTGCAGTAGAAAAAGAATTTCTAATTCCACCGAAGAAATGTTCTTACCGGAGTTTTTAGATTGTAAAGAAGTTGTTCATATGAGATACCAAAAATATTAAATTAAATCAGATCTTCAATTCTCTCATAGTTGAAAGCCTTTGCGACAAAAAATATTGCTTTATTTTATTTAAATAACTGTAAAAAAATTAAAATGACGTAAATCAATCAGCAGAAATCCTTATTTTTGGAATTGAATCACTCATTGAAGAACAAGGGTGATGTGTCTCACCTGCAGCTCCTTAATTCTTTAGGTTCAATTTTAATTCGAGAGCTTCGTAAAGATCTTCAGTTTTATTAATTACTTTCTGTAGGTACTCGTAAACAGTGATGGTATGACTCAACTCATTTTATCAACTATAAATAACGCATACATTTGTTGGTATTCTTATTAAAACTGTGTGTAATAATTATTGCGAACTTTACCTACATTAGCATAGACTTTGAAAAACTATTGAAGATGTTGCATAGTTATGTATAAACTAAAGTATTTATCACTTTTCTATGAACCTTGTCTCCTCTAATGCTTCACATCTTTCTTGTGCGGGCCCTTAGATTTTTGACTGCCACATAACCCTCCACATTTGGAAACTGTTCCAAACCTGGACACTCATAGGTCAATGGTGGAAAACGTTATTTTCGGAGAGCTGCATGCACTGTTCCACCGCATAAAAAACCATTAGGTTTTATATGAAACAATCAGACCGCGTTCAAATAACGTATTGTCTACATTCAAATTGTATAACGTCGAATAGAAAGAAATCCATTTAACCCAATCGTTAACTTAACCTAACTGGAATGTTTTATATTTTATTTTCACTTTAAGCGATAACCTAGGCCGAAAAAAGAAATATTTAGACGTGCAAACTTGTGTCTGGAAGTTACAAAAAGGCCTGGAGTTCCCAAAACTGGGTTAGGTTACTCAAGTCACGATGTTACGCATGTTCCTGGAATAACGGCAACCGGCATTGCTTTTATCCGTTTTTGCTGCAACTCACCATTACGTTTACGTATTGTTCTTGCCTAAAAATCAGGATACACGGCGTAAATATTTCGACGCTTTTTTCTTAACTCATATTCACATATTATCATACCACAAGGGATGTCTGAATGCGAAAAAGGGTTCGATAGTGATAACTTTTTCACAGATGTATGATTTCAATTTATATTGGAGTTTAGATTATTTATAGTTATATGTTTTATAATAAACTGATTGATTGATAACCGATCCACAAATGTAAATCTCAAAACTTGTACATTTTTCTAACATTAATGATGTAAAGTGAAACAAAGAAGATTTGTATAATATCTGTATACTATGGTAATATGTGAATAATAATAATTATTATTATTATAAAATCAGCATATGTTCTAAAACTTGAAACGTCGTGCTCATATACGAGTGCTCAATAAAAATTGTAGGATTGTCTTAAATGTAATTTTCATACTGTGACAGCTACAGGAACATATTTTAAGCTGTAAGTTCCTCTCGAACTTTATTTTGTTATTGAAATAATGAACCCATTATTGTGATTTCCCAACGTGGTCATTAAAAGTTAGGTAAATTAAGATAGAAATCTAGTGTTTGTTTTATTTCAAATTTTCTAAAATGCAAATCATTGGGTCTTGCTTTCCCTGCTTCAACTCAAACTATTAAATTTATTCAAATTTTGGTCGAAACATCTCTTTATGAAAGGGATTCAAATCATTCTTGCCTCATAGAGGTCTACGCTACGGTATCTTTGCCCGAATATTCCCATTAGTAAGCCAAGCTTTGGTCAAACTTCTCTTGGACGGAGTTTCCTAAGGCAAGGCTACCTTAGGTGATTCCCAAGGCGAAACAGTACTAATGAGAGGTATTAACCTCCGATTCAAGTTTCCCAATCGAGACTAGTGGAATGGGGAGAGAGAGTATTAGAGAATGTTTTAGTTAGGAAATACTATCGGGGAGTTAAAGTACAGTAAGAACACAGCGCATGACTTTTTAAAAAGTAGAGAATTCTCCAATTTTGATTCATCTTAATATAAAAATTTTAAGAAGTTTTTCCTAGCTAAATTTCGACTTTGAGACACCAGGGTTGACTTAAAACATGAATAACTTTCTGTAAAACAGTGGTGTATTACATACTGTTTTTCCTTAATCCAATTAAAAGGATTAGGGAAAGGTGAATAACTTAGCACGGAAAGGGCGTGCGGCTGAAATCCAAGGAAATTCTTCTTAAGCCAATTGCTTTTGGAGGGTTGTTGACGTTTAATTTAGCACAAAGATTGGTCAATGAAAATTAAATGAATGTATTGGCTCATCCTTAAAAAGAACTAACTTTTGAAGATTATGTATCCGATGTCTGAGCAGATGGTAATTAACAATTAATTTTCAAGTAAATGTAAACTTCAACACCACGCTCTGAACTCATCTATATAATTTGAATCTTAATTTAGCCTTTAGAAAAATATAATTATTCATGATTAATGTATCGCTGTTAACTTTGAATCGCTTCCACTTTGATTTCATAATTTTTATGCGCATAATGAGGGAAGAGGAAAACTTTACAAGTAAAGACACATCATTACAGCTTAAACAAATTGTACCTGTGCACCACAAATTATTCACCTCAATTTCCCACATCAGTTTTAATTGAGTCGCCGATTTCAACCTGAGTTTGATATCTTGTATCTTTATTTAAGGTTGGAATAACTTCCTCCGGAAACCAAAGACTTCCTCTCAGGAAACACCCATAAATCTTACATGAAAGCATAAGCTTTACTATAATAACAGAAATTAATAAAGAATTAAGTTCATCACTTTTAATACTACGATATTAAACGTTCGTTCAGATAAGAGAACAAATGGATAACCCGCTTTTCATTAACAGAATGACCGTTGATAAATCCAAGACATACGTTCGGATTTAAGACATATCCAGGGGCGTCTCCATATGTATCCCCCCACGCAAAGACGTGAACTATTAATCATCCTCCACGCTTGTCAACTGCCTGTTGTTTCCATGCACCAGTACAGATGGCCGCTGTGGTAAAGGAGATTTTGTTTCTGTCTTTCTTGCTCACAATGAACAATTCGAATCCGACAGTGGGCGGTGGATATTATTTATTTCCCTCGCGTTTTAGCCACG
The DNA here is from genome assembly GCA_000376725.2 of Ladona fulva. Lineage (NCBI taxonomy): Eukaryota > Metazoa > Arthropoda > Insecta > Odonata > Libellulidae > Ladona > Ladona fulva. The sequence continues at coordinate 714,919 of KZ308460.1, read as the reverse complement.
ATATAATATGCCGAAGTGCTTTATTTGACATCTGGTCAATGATGCGATTCCTAAGAAAGAGACGGCCCTATTAAGTTAACAGCCGCTCTAGCTCACACTTTGAACTCATAAATGCCTATTTACAAAGGAATCCGTTCGAAAAAGTACGTTAAAATATTCTTCATTGGAGGTATTACATTTCATCTTAGGATTTTTTAGGAAAACTTGATAATAGATAATCCGTTCCAAACGTAGATAGAAAGTGATGAAATATATCTTTAAATATTACATTTTTTAATTGTACCTCTTTATGTAGAATGAATAATTAAAATTGCAATTGATAATATTAGAACTTTTTTGCCTTATGGTATCGAGAAAACTAATGTGAAATATATTTTGCATGGAGATTGGCAACAAAAACTTTCATTTAAATCTAAATCACTCAAACGTTATAATACTCATATTTAATGTTACTGAATAAAATACGATGTGGTCAATTCAAGTGGTAAACTTATTTAGAAATTTTTGAAATTACATTATTTGTGGTTGATCTTATCTGATATTCTCTCTTTAAATTTTTTATAGGGTTGTACCTGCATGATTTTAAAATTTAAAACTTTTGAAAAAGTAGATCTCTTTCTACAAAATTCGAATCAATTGCTTGCCTAGATAACCCATAGAAATTTCATTAAATTAGATGTATGACTATTTATATGTTTTTGCAGTTATCTCATAATTTTAAAATATCATGAAAAAAATGTTTGTGAGGTGTGAATTCACACGACAGTATTCGCTTTAAGTGAAAATTTTCGAAAAAGCATAAACAAACCCATTGTTCTGAAGTACAGCAGTATCTCATATTCATTTAAACCTCACATTTTAGGCCCACATTTACCTCTGAGGTTGAAACTCGCAATTGTGGGATGTTGCCATTCTCTAAAACGCGTCCCTGGGAGTAAAGTCATCTCAGCCATGAAAATAACTTCCGTGTTGACGAATTATAAAGTGGGATTAAGTTGCGTAACTCCGTCATCTAATTCTCAGAGGAATATGAGCGAAAACATCACCGGAATTACTTCATCACTCTCCTCCACAAGAGAACTTAAAAACTCTTATCGGGGAAAGCTATATATTAGACCTTTCGATAATTTGCTATCCATGGGTTTAACCCCTTTAATAAAAAATTAAAGAGCTAGATTGAGATAATACAAATAGAAGCTTGACTTCAGGTTCCCGATATGGGATCGGAATCGTCGGAGGCAAACATTTAGCCTTCAATGCGTTTAAAGAATTCGGCTCTATCTTCCGAACCTTCCGAATGATCCATTCAAGGCCCACCTCTATGTTGTCCATCTTCGGCGGCATTAATTTCTCCCTAGATAATTGCCACGTCCGCAAATAGTCATTTCCTTTCCTTTCTCCTCTTGGATGACTGCATACGATGTAGTCCGCTTCTGCAAAGTGAAAGACAAAGCAAGCGACCGGGGCCGTGTCACAGCGCCCGAGCAACAGACGCTCCTGCAGTGATGGATTATGCACACCCTTTTTCTCTGTAGCGAGCTGGAGCAGTGATATATATCAGAAGGACGGCCAAGAAAATATGCGTGTGTGTAATAATAACGGAGGAGGAAGGAGAGGCAGGTTCTCATTAAGGAAAATCTTGACGTATTACGCGGAACCGTCCTCTTTTCATCCTCGAATAAAAAATCGCTACTGGTTCAAATTTTCAGAGAGTCGACTCCTCGCAAAGTACGTGACTATGAGCGTAGTTTGACGAAATTTTAATTTTCGTTCCCTCCGAACTAGTTCCGTCTAACACGATAATTTTTAGAAACTTTAAGAGAGGAAGAAAGGTCCGAAGGATACAGCGCGACGCGTTTGTTCTCTTGGAAGCCTTTGTCTCCCGAAATGATAACATTTTGGAATGGAGAGAAAAAGGAAAATAAAGAATTAATCCTCGCGAGCCATTAATCTTCCGGAAGAGGAATGGAATAAATAGTTTGAGGGGCCCTTGAGATGAGGGAGCGTGCGCCAACTTTACGAGGATTACTTTCGGAAGCCTTAATTACCGGCCCAACTTTAATCCGCGTAATGCAATTAAAAAGGGAACGACATAATTATTTAAGCTTCCCGTCCTCGTCTGCTAGGAGTTCATAATCTGTCTAGGGGAAAAGCAATTTGAACCGCGCTTAGATTAGGGATTCGAAACCATATAATTCAAAACCATTCTTTTTCTCTGCCACTACCTCATCTTTCGTCAGCGGGGAAGAGGAAATAAGAAACGCTCCGGTGACAGTGCGTCCGCTTCAGAAAGAGCAACCGTCCCCCTACCTGGACCAAAACACGAAGCGTCTGAGTGACAGTAATTTTTGCAATCCTTTTCAAACGCTCGCCAGATGTCTCCGCGCGGATTATTCCGACACCTTCGCCTCACGTGACGGACTCTCCCAGTACATTCTTATTCTTAGGCTATATTATTCAGCATCGTCATCTGCCTTGTACTCCGAGGAAAGGAATATTTTGTTTTGGGGATCAAGACCATTAATTCGCGCGAAGACCTCGTTATGGAGTCCTCGAATCTTTTCAAAGCTTCATTGTAAGCATTTCATCCCTTAAGTGTGCCGAGTCGCTGAGCCGGGACGTAAGGGTATCGCCGCCTGAACAGCGTGTGTTAATTATAAAAATGCCCAAACAACTCCCTAAGACTGTGCTGGGCGAGTTAATTGGGATGTTTGCGTCGCGGGCGTTAGGAAACTACGATATATATTGCGCAGCATTCGAGCCGTAAGCGTTTAAATTGTCACGTTTCGCTTGGCAGCGTTCCATGTTTCGAATTGCTAAATTTTGACGTTTCTATTGCAGTTTAAATTATAGTAGTGCTGAATTCGAAGGGATGGTGTTTCACAGCGAACAGCTTTGAACGGCTCTCTCTCACTATATAACACGAATATTGCGCATATTTCACTGAACTGCAAATAGAACACAACCGGCTTCGGCAGAATTGTGTCATCCTTTTTATCGATATTTTGTTAAAACTTATTCTATAACTGATCAGTTACTATTATATACCTTGTTCTTTGCGGTTCGTTTGTCGATGAATCTTTTCGTAACTTTTTACATTTCATTGTGTAGTTTGCCATCTTTTCCAACTAATGTATGTAAAATAATTATCAATGCGATCTGTGACATTACCAGAGTTACGTAAGTATTCAAAACTTCTTTTTAAATTTCGTTTATGCTATATTATGTGTCTTACCGTTTCTTAAACCCAATGAGTTTAATACATTTCTATGATTTCTTTTTCAGCCAATTGAATTCATATCGTTATTTGTTGTTTGTTGCCGGTTGATTCTGGTGTTTGAGCAGCAAAATTAGTTTTTATATTTTTCATACACTTCTCCATAGGAGTCTCCCAGGCAATAAAACATTTAAAGATTATCATAATATTTTGGATTAGATTAAGTTTGATAAGTTGTAGAGAACATTGCATATAATAAAATTATTATAAATGACGAGGAAGATCTTTTTCTCCTGAGATATTTTCCAAATTGAGTAACATGATCTTGAATTCTAAAATTCCATGAAATGATATACTATGTTACATTGACACGTCATTCAACGATATTGTATTTAAGGGTTAGAGATACGTGTATATTAATAATTAAATTCTGTTTTTCGGCCCGTCGACATTAGAAGTTATTCTATTCCCTCTTGCTAACATTTCAATACCGATACCTTTTATCAATAACAGTGTTTTCGCATTATTTCAAACGTACCATTGATTTCCTTTTGGATTATAGAGGCGAGATGTTCTTGGCCGTGTTTTTCTACTCCATTTGGAAGATTTCGACACGCCGTCACAGGAAAATCTCCTCTCGACGCTCGAAGAAAACTGCGTCAACCCGTTTGAAAAACAATAAACTCCGCTCCTCCAATTTATTTCTTCGAGTTCTTCCCCCGCTTCGTGCAAATATTGGAGAGGAAGACTCGCAGCCCCATTTTGCAGCAGGGTATTCACCCCATTCTCGGATTATCTTTTACATTTTTTCCCAACCACAGATCGCGAAGGAAACCTTAAACCCTGCCGGGACAATCTTAATGAAAATCTCTGTTAAATGCTGTAATCGCCTAAGAGAGAAGCGGGACTCGGAGACATCCCTAAGCTTGGGCCGTTATTTCTAAATACTTTATGCTGTGGTCGATTAAGGCGCCCCCTCAGATACCACCCTCGGAAAACATTTATCCAACCACTTCACCATTTCCTTTTTTACGCTGATATCAGTTAACGATCGTTAACACGACTTTCGCCACACTTTTAGTTAAAGAGGTTTAAAGACCGTTGATACGTGTAATCTTAGACTATAGTCTACAAATACATCTACAAATGTACCGTTATCCGCCTTTCGGCGTGTGGCAGTGGGTGCAACCACCATGACTCTACTAGGCTAATTGATTACTTATGCGTACAGTTTGCGGAAAAAATGAAATACTTGAAAGTACTAGTACTAGCATCTATTTCTCTGATTTTCTCGCATTATCATAACGGCATATGTAACAGGGAAGACGCATAATATAGGCTATATCCTCTCATAACATAATATCTATAGAATCTACTGCTTTGGACAGGATTTCGTGGTAATACTCCATCATGGACCAAGAAAAGTCGAACTTATTCAAACCACACGGTTTATTATGAAATGACCATGGTTTCGACTCATAGTCATATTCAGGAGGATAACTCTACGAGTCGAAACCGTGGTTTTTCATAATAAACCGTGTTGTTTGTATAAGTTCGACTTTTCTTTGTCCCAGGTAATGTCTCTGAACTCATCAAGTAAGTTAAGCCTTTGTTTAACTTCTATCTTCTAGAGGATACCATCCTGCGTTCTTAAGTATCTGAGCAACTGATAGTTCAGTGATTTTTCGTGGCAATTATTTAAAAAACGTATCGTCTTTCGTTGCTTCTCTAATTTCCGTGTTCAGCAGTTATCGGCATGTTCTCATACACTACAAGCATAAGCAAGGTGATGCCTACCTAACTCAAAGTAAGATCACTCATGGACATTTTATTCGCTACTACCAACGATTCTCCTGACGAATCCGTCCACGGATGGGTACGCTACGTACCCATCCACATATATCACGGTTGTGTGACCCCATGCTAAGTTACTCGCGACGGTTACTTTGAGATTTTTCATTGATTCAACTTTTAATTAATTTTTCTTCGGAAGCCTTCTGGAGTGAAAACCGACCCCGAACCGAAAAATTTAAATCTTAGAACCCATACCGAAACCGGAAACAGTTAATTTTTCGTTCTGATTATCGGTTCAAATTATCAGTAAGTTTAAAGTAGTTCTATTTCACGAACCTAACGGTGATTAATTCACAAATTTACATTAAAAAATTTATTACATAAATTAACTATTGATTATTTGTTTTGTATCTACAGTTTAATCTCAAATTTTAGTGAAAGAAATTATTCAGAAGGGTCAAGTATATTATAAACCATGCACAAGTATTATGTTATTGGAGTGAGGAAAGCCGGTTCGACTTAGCTCAACAGTTTGCAATTCCGAAACCCTCCAAGCCGCCAATCCTTAGAAAACTACATTTAATCTAAATCTGAGCTGGCCAAGCAAAGATACCGTAAATTATTTGCACCCAGGATCCCATTTCAATGGGTTCTATTCAAGAAAGGTAATCTTGTATTGATATAGATCTGTAAGGAATTGTTGTCAAATATCAAGCTATGTTCGTAAACAATTATTTCTTCTCTTAGTCGTACTGCCCTACTCTCAGCCATAATATGTTATCGTTTTTAATTGTCTTGCCTACTTAATCCGAAATTCTCAGACTGTAAGTAAAAACCGATTTAAGAACTCCGGCGTGATCGTTAATTATACGCTGCCATCTTCAAAACAGCGTTTCCTTCTTTCCTCACATCTTCATTTCTGTACCATTTTCACTCTCCGAACATTTGCTTAGTTCCTCTGACCATTAAGGGAATGTTATTTAAAACTATTTTAGACTCGTAATCGCTGAAAAGACGATGCCAACTCCCGGAAAACATTTCCCTTACCTCTTCGCCCGTTCTCGGCTCCGAGCTCAATCGCCGATCGTAAACTCAACCATCACATAGCACACTAAAAGTCGAATTGCTTTCTAAACGGCGGATTAGACGGCGACTTCCACCTTGCTCTTTAATGGATTACGTCCGTACATTTATTCCTCCACAGCCACACTGTTCAATAGCGAAAAAGGTCGCCGTAAGAAAATGTTAATATTTACCTTCTGCTAATTATTAAAACCAATATTGATTTTAAAAACAACTCTCACTCCTCCCCGGAAATAAATTAACTTTGGCCGATGTTCGGGAAAACTCTTTATGCAAATAGCTCTGAATTAATTACGCGGTTGACAGATCTCTCCGAATTCAAACTCCTCCGCTTTGATACAATGGAGCGCATGGTTGGACGAACAATACGTTCGGCGATAGGAAGCGTAGGAAAAGGAGAGGAGAAGAAGATGAGAAAAGATGGGGATTTTTTCAGGGGTGCGTTGGGGGCGGAGGGGGATGAGGAAAGGGAACGGAAGGGTTTAGTCGGGAGTCGGAGGGGTGAAGGGGAAGGACCTCAGTGGGGGCAATGAGGGAGACGGAAAAAGAGTGCGAGGGGGTAGGGATGGGACAGCAGTCCGTAGTGGTGACTCTGCTGGATCGATGTCCGGGCCCCGACTTTCGCCCGTCTCTCTCCCTTAGTGTGCATTTTTAGAAAACGTGAAAAAATTGTATCTCCGCGAATCATTATCCGACACACCTCTCTGCCGCAGAGATGCAGAATCCCTCGGCGTGGTGTCGCTCCCGCAGGATTCCCACTTTCCCGTCGAACCATGGTGGGAATATATATAAACAGGTACCGCAAACCCAGTCTTTCTTTTCTGGGGGCAAAAAAGGGAAAAGAGAACCGGACTCGGGGATGTTTTTCTTCCGCGGAGGAGGAGCGCGCTTCCGCCCCTTTTTTCGTCTTCCGAAAACTCGGATCTTCAAAAGGGAAAATTCGTGTGTGGGGAAGGATGTTTTCTTTGCGCGCCCTCCCCTCGGTTGAGGCGGCGAAAGTCAATGCCCAATCAGAGTACGGACCTTTTCTTCCGCGAATCGAATCGCATTACTTCCTCTCTCTCCAAACAGGATTTCGGGGGACGAAGCGTGTGGCGGGAGAAGGGTTTGTTTATAATACGCTTACCTCTCTCGTAAAAGGCGTTCGTTTTTGGCAACAGGACGGCGTTCTTGCAACACCTTCCTCCCCAGTCCCGACGCCTCTCTTGGGCGGCGAAGGGGAGGATTCTTGCGGGAAAGGGACCCATTAGCGTGGGGGAAAGGCACGCCGTGTTCGCGCCTCCTCCTTAAGCTATGGGAAATGGATGATACATCAGAAAAACGATCGTCTCCTCCACGCAAGAGTTCCCTAATTCCATCCCGGAGCGAAGTAATCGAACTTGGTAAACAAGGGGATTAATCAAATCCGACATCTCGAAACCGCAAAAATTTTACGCTCTGATGTTCTCTGTAAAAGCCGACGGTTTTAGCCTGTTGACGCCTTTCTCCTCCGACGGCTTCTCTCCCATTCCTCTTACGTGAGTGCGGCAACGCTCAGCGACGCTTGCGGTTCCCGACTCTTTTTTTTTCCCGCCGCCTCCCCTGTACTCGGCGGAGGTCGTTCGCGTGTAAACACGTTAATTCGTGCTCGATGCTCTGCGAGGAGATTTTCCGGCCTGTTCCATTTCGTGTTTGACGACCACTTAGCCGAAACGCCGAGTCGGGAGGCACGATACATGATGCGAGTAGGCTACTGTGTAATATACTTTTCGGCAATTTTAATCCTCGTACTTTGGAGCATTTGTGAAATGATTCTCTACTCGCAAAAAGTTAGAATTATTAATTAGATAAAGTTTGTTTGTTTTACTGAAAGTTTCTCCTTGAGTAGCGTGCCTTCATTCCGCTTCCAAGAGAGACATATTTAGAACACATATCTTAGGAGTTGTTCGTTGCGTCTGAAAAATACAAATTTTCATATGTGGGGTGTCATCTTTCCATTATTTCTCAGTAAGAATAAAGAATATTGTAGGACATACTACTTTTAATTAGAATGCTTAATCTTAAACTTCTCATCCGGTTCTTCTTTCCCTTAAAATGCTGACTTTGATCATAATAAGTTGTTTTAGTTCAATGATTCAACACTAATTTGGTGCAGTGTTATATGATATATAATTTGGTGGATATTGTTTTTCGGGTTAGGCTTTACTTTCAAGGTCTACGTCAGTAGGTTGATTTTTTTTGATCAAAATTAATTTTTTGGAATTATGAAAGTTAATTTTAAATCTTTATCGGATTATTCATAGCTGATATATTGCAGATCTGATTAGATAATACACGTTCCGCTTAAATTAAAAGGACAAATATTCAGTGACACATTTAAGAAAGAAGTTAACGGCTGTTTAACTTATACGATCTCTCTTACAGTAATTTTTCCCAGGTGAGCTCACTAGACACTTTGTTACTTTTTATCGCTGGGTATCAGGAACTTTTCGGATGTTGTATTCCGTTCCGCGAACCTTCTATTTATTAAACATAAATACTATGTTTATGAACCAAACAGAGCTCAATGATGAGTTTATGTATGATTATGAATATATTATGATATGAAAAACATCGTAAAACAGATAAGTAAATCTTTGTAGCAATTGCAAATGAAAGTAAATGATATCATGAAAGCTATTAACATAGATTACGTGAAAAAGTGTGATCATGAATTTTCAAGAAAGATTGTCTCTATCTCAAAGCAGACAAAGGAAACAAAGTAGTGATTATGGACAAACCACAATATTTCGACAAAGTTAAAGACTTGTTAAAGGAAGGCCCATACCAGTCAATCCCAAAAAGCCCTCTAAACAAAATGATCACCAGCACTAAAGACACCTTGAAATCATGCAAAAACCTAATAATGTTCCCTCTAAATTTCAAACTCCACATTTCCAATCCCATGGTTCCCAGAATGTATTGCCTTCCTAAAATACACAAAGAAAACACTCC
>KZ308460.1:668790-697976 GCA_000376725.2 Ladona fulva | reverse complement strand
ATTATGTGAAATCATCCTTAATGTATAATTTATTCGCCATTTTTATCGATAGCTTAATCATTTTTGATGGAGTCAGTATTCATTGACAAGTCACTGAAACATTAAGATATAACCTATGACATTATATTTTCTATATACTTTGACCTACTGTTATATAATATGAAAAAGAAGAAGGATGTATTCAAGTATTTAATGCAGCCTCAGAAAAGGATGCTGCTTACTTTTGGTATTTTTGTAATAAGCTTTTTTTTAGAAATGAAGTAAATTTCATCAGAAGTTTATAACACTTCGCAAGCCATTTTTCGGAAGATGGAACTTGCGTTTTTATAGAAACGGGAATTTATGAATTACCGATTACTGGGACTATAAATCGATTATCCGGAACTTACGAGGTTCCCAGATAGCCAAGTAGGCAACGCGTTCGCCTCGGTGAAAGCGGTCCCGGGTTCGATTCCCGGTGGGAGCTTATGTGTGAAATGACCTTAGCTGTCGAAGCACTTTTAACAATACTGCTACTCTGGAACTTACGGCTTCAAACCTTTAATTCATTATCATACGCGTGCCATATTTCTTTTCTTTCAGATATAAATTCACTATTTTCTTTTCAATTCTTTATTTTAAAAGCCTTTCCTTCGGCTTTAAGTCACAATTCCTTTTCTTTAATATTATTTCATTTCTTAATAAACTTTACGTTCTTTCTACTTCATGAATTCACATAACAGGAATATTCAACTACTCCGTTTAATATACATTCCTAAAAAGTACAACTCTGCACCATAGTAGATATTTCTAAATAAACTATTCCGCAATCCTGTCTTATTTTCCGAAGAGGAGAATGTATTATTATTTTAAAATCATTTTAAATCATCAATTGCAAGTATCTCACTCCAATTCTTATCTCATTCTATTTATAAGCCAATTTCTTTTACGTTCGATACTTGTCTACTATTCATAAATTATCGAGGAGAGCCTGTCTCTTCATATTCCAATCCTCCGATGCATTTACCTAAATTAATAAAACTTTGGTATTCCTTTCAGGAAGAAATGTGCTACCTTGAGAATCTACCTTTCCGAGGCTTTCTCCAAAAGGACGCCCCTATACTATGTTGTCATAAAATTATTCTCAAAATTTCATGAAATCTTCCCATGGTTCATTGCTCCGTCTATTCATCTTAAATGCCGACGTCAATAAAATAGTTTGTATATGTGTGAAATGAACGAGATTTCAACATTTCTATTGAACGGCCGCTGCGGTAAAAAGAGCTTTATTATTTCATTGCCAAAAATATCACATTTACACATAAAATAACAAGGGTCTGTATCAGATTATTTAATAGTAAAATAAAGCAGGAGAGCTGCTTACATTCTCCCGTTTGATAGACGAATTTAAATTTTTTACATCTTAGACAGAGAGTAGCGTGTATCTTTATGATCTCTTAATAAATTTTAAATAAACGCTCCATCCAGATGTTCACGAATTTTTAGGGAAAGTAAATTGTAACGAACGTAAATTTGTAAATGTTCTCTTTTCTTCTTGTAGCAAATGTAGGTAAATCGTCAAACATGAGTTTTATAAATATCCTATAATTACGCGATATATTGACTTTTATTATGATGCAATGCGGAGTCAACAGATTAACCAAAATATCGTAAAATATAATAAAACAGGCAAACAAGGAATACGAGTATATCTCGCCATGAAATATATTGATATACCCGCTACATATATAATTCTTATTTTGTATAGCTCAAAAAAAAATAAAAAGTCATTTGTGTTCGAGAAAATTGGTTATCGCATTAAAAAATTTGAAAGTTGAAATCGAATGCATCAAACTCGACCAATTTCGACTCCTGGAAAATGGCCATCGTCATGACCAATGTTTCAGGGAACCCAGAATAAAAACGGAACCGAGCGGATTAAAAGAAACGGATATGTTGCCTATAAATATCAACTTCCTGCTCTGGGGAATCTGGCAAATAGAGCGAAAGAATTTTTATGACAATTACAAATGGTTTTGCGCTAGGATGGATCGGGACAAAGAGAGCGGGCTTCGAAATCGATTAGGCATCGCATGTAGATCGGAACGAATTAGGCTATCGGAGCTAATGAAGCGACACACGAGAAAATTCGCGGAGAATGGACGCGGGCGATATTTCAGGGAATAAAAGGAACGGAAATAGCGACAAATAGGGCGTCGTTTCAAGATGACGTAGACTGAAAACTGTCAGTAACTAGGGGGATGTCTGCTCTTTTCCGTCTGGATCCCGGTACGGCACTTTCCCATAGGCAGACGAACGTGCTATCTCCTCAACAGACAGCATGAATTCCCGCCCCGTTGAGTGGGCGCACCGACAGAAAGGGTAGGGAAAGAGGCAAATGGGAGGAGGCGGATGGTTGAGCAAAATTGCGCGTCAATGTTACACACAATTGCGCATAATTGCGCTGAATGGGTTTCATTTCTAGAAATGCTCCCGTTAAGGGAAAATTGAAGGGAATAAAGCGGGAGGGGAGGAGGGAGAGAGAGATGGCGCTATATAGGCACTTCACCCCGAAACAAATCGGATGAAGAGATCGGCCGAGTTTAAGGGTTTAACTCCATCCCCACTCGCCGTCCTCTCTCTTTTTTGAGAACGGGGCCTCCTTTCATTTTCGCCTCCCCCTACAGTTCCTCCACTCGAATGTATCTCGTCCTCAACATCGGTTAATAAATACCAGGGAATTTTTATCGAACGCTCTTGAGCGATCGGGAAACTATTTCTCCACCTCTTTCGCGCTACTCCGGCCGAGATTTTAAGCGTTTGTACGTGCCGGCTGAAGATACTGTTCTGACCTTTTTTTTCTTCCTCCAGGAAATTAGAATGGGGAGTATTTCATGTTTTGAAACCCATCGTTACGTGATATGTAGCGTATTAGGATCGGATGGCAATAAGCACGGGTCTCTTCTCGGATTCGGAATTTTGCAGAGAGGGAGAATGGATGCTCTTCCTGTCGCCGAAATTCCGCGACGGAAGAACTACTGAGGGTTTTTTTTCGCCGAAACAGCGCCCTTCTTTTTTTTGAGTCGCAAATTACGGCGATGTTAACTCTACCTTTATCTCCACTCTTATATCGATATCGAACGAGACTGTCCGCGCCGGAAATTAAAAACAAACAGGCGAAATAAGCCCGTCAGCTAATACGTGAAAGATGGAAATTTTGAATCGAAATTGAGGCCTCCTTGTGGAAAATTTGATGAAACCGATATTACGAACGATTTGGGCCGAAACTATTAGGTTAATGTAGAAAAAAATCAGTACTCTATCTAGATGAGGAATTTGGAATTACAGTTTCACATCGACAGTTCTCTGGGGAATGAGACACCAGGAAGCTGTTTTTAAAAGTTCGCTATAAAATGATTTTCTCGTGAAAATGATGGGACCAAACTACAAAAATCAAAATTTGACATTTGCAATATCATATTCTGAATTAAATTAATTTTATAAAAATATAGTTTCATTTGCCGTATCTTGAATGGAATATTTTTTTATATGTATACAGGATAGGGGAAAATGTATCTTTCGTTCACTTTTGTCTCATTCATGCTCTTGGATTTGGTAATGAATATGTTACTAATGGAACCATTCGGGTCACTCTTTATTGAATGCAAGTCTTATCAATAAGTTTATTCTGTTGCCCTTCCGTTGAGTGGGACCTTTCCACTTTCAGCTGGGAAAGCAAGGTCAAACTACCTCACTCCCTACTTTGCATAGTATACTCATTCCTAACCGAAAGCGTTTGGTTGTTAAAGCTGGATATGATGGTATTTGTATATTTATAATAAGGATTATGTGAATGAATTATCTCGGTACAACTTATATTCTGATTTAACGTTTAAAACGAAAATATACAACACCTCATATATTACTTTGCTGGAAAATAATTGTGGTTATACTGTGTGGAAAATTCTTTGAGGTACGGGGAAACATATTTTAAATTTAAGTAGTATTATTAAAATCTTCGACAGATGAGGCAATTTTACACGTATGGGTCCCCACCGGGATTCGAACCGGGATCGTTTTCATTAAAGGCAAACGCGTTACCAACTTGGGTAACCTGAAGTAGATGATTAGGGTCCAACCAGCCTTCGAACTGATGATTTTACATAAAAGACACAATGAAAATATTATCTAGGAATCTGCTAAAAATCTACAATATATGTAATATCTATCTTTCTTCCACTCTAACTTCCCTTTTTACAGTATTTTGTTTCGGCTCACAAATAATTACCTCGTCATAGGTTGACATGGGTATTACAAATGAAAATTAACGTGAAAAACGCTCGCTGCTGCCTTTCTAAAGGTGTGAAAAAAACGCACGTCTCGTTTCACGATTTACCCAGAGCAGATTTGGCGAGGGTCAGGTAACCTCCTTTAAATATGCGTCCTTTTTCCCTCTTCAACCAACACAATAATTAGAAGGCGAGAAAGGAACAAAAGTCCTTTTGATTAAAAAAATATTCGTGTAGCAACTTCATGAGCTCATTATGACACCCATTTGGTTGTCGTTGCAACTTTTAGAATGTAGACTTTTTTCATACGTTCGCACACTTGCTTCAACCGTAGCTCGCTACCCTGGGCGGGGAGACGCTCCAGGAAAGTTACGATTATGAACAACGGCCTGTAGTTTGAGTCGTAAATTATACTGCTTGCAGAATTGTTACGCAAGAGAAAAGAGACTAAAAACGGCTGCAAAAGTTTTCAGTAGTTACTTGACGGAAATTCTTCATAATCAACTTCATGATGAGTAACAAGAAAATATTTTGTGTGGAAACCTTATGAGTTTGCTCAGCAATTAATCCTAAGGTGATAAAAAATAAATTTTTCGTATGAATATTTATCATCTCAATTCATCAAATAAATTTAAATGAGCCCTCCTTCAGACAAGAGCTGTCCTACGATGAGAAATTAAATGGTTCTGCAAAGAACTTGGAGGTGTACGTATATCGATAGATTGACCTCTTATTGGCGAGGTAAGGCACACGTGGGCACGTCTTCGACCTTACCTCGTATGTCTTCCATCTTACCTCTCTACATTAAAACGACAAGCAAAGGAAGAAACTGGGAAAAATCTTTGCAGCTTACCGTTAAAAAAAAATCCACTTTGGGGAAAAAGATCCACAGAGAAGAAGGCGAAAAACACATCTAAAAGAGTAGAAAAATACAAAGCAATCATACAATTAAATATAGTTACTGTGCAACAATATTGAAAAATTAAATAAAACGAATAAAAATCAAAATACACATGGAAATTTAAAAACTATATATGCGTTTAAAAAAAGAGCGAAGATCACCAACAACATGTATAACAAAAATAACAATTGTGCTATGAATGTGAACCAGATTACAGAATCAATTCAGACACATTGAGGTTATCTAGTAACAAAAAATGATGATTCCAACCAAAAGCGTTCGTTAAATGATCAATATTCATTTAAGAACTGGTTAATTGTGTGATACTGTAGTGGGATATGCTGTGTAGGATACAGTTTGGGGTAATGTATGGGTAGAAGTCATTCTGATATGTAATTATCAGAGAGGAGAAAGTGTGATCAAAGAGAAAATTAGAGGAAGAATAGGAAGAACAATGTGGAACAATGGTGGTGGAAGAACAATGGGGAGGAAAAGGTCTCGGCTTATTGATGAGAATAAGAAGAATAAGGGTTAGGAAGATTACAGATAGGAATGAGGATTTGGAGAGAGATCTAGGAAATAGATTAGATTACATCTTTATTGGATCAGATCAAGGAGAGGAAGGGAAATCTGTTCTTTCATGGTAAATACGGAATACGGTGCTTTAATTGCAAAGTAATCACTTGATGTAAAGAACGGCAGTCATGATAATTTGTCTGAGCATATATTCATTATTTAATTGAAAGTAAGATTATCTCATGGGGCGGCTCGTAAGATATAGTACGGCTCGCCGTAAGATATAGTAATGCTTCCTTAAAGTGACATGCAGCAAATGATGACGATGATGATGTGAGACAGTATCTTTTAAAGATTTACTACTATAAAAGGTATCTAATTGAATTAAAATATGCATATTATCTTTATTTCGCAGATGGAAAGTTTCACGTCCTTCCCCAGGGAGATCTCCTAGTCTTCAACGTAGATTTCAGTGACCATTTCCACACATTTCGCTGCCGAACCATACATCGCCTGACGAGACAGGTTGTAGTCAGTTCTCCTGCCACAATTCAGGTTACAGGTAAGCACTCAGATACTTTTAACTTTCCAGTATGTCTGATTTATCAGAGAATATCAGAGTATACCAGAGTATAAAATGATGACTCAACTAACGAAAAATCCTAGTATGAAAAATAACTGATATGTCCAAGCATAGTCCAAGCATAGCATGTCCATGACATAGTGGAATTCCACACATCTTAAAAGAAAGAATAATTCGTAATTTCCAGTGCAGATTTTTATTAGAATAGTTTCGTCAACGAGTTAACATCCTCAGGTAGACATAATCACCTGGATGACATGAAAATCTCAACTCGTTAACTAAACTAGTCAAGTAAAATTCTACTGTGGAAATTACGAAGTATCCTTTCTATTTAGATCTCTTACAAATATTTCGATTTATAAAATGTATACCCAATTTTACTATAAGTATAATGAATAAAGATTTGGTTAATAGGCAATTTGCTGGATGTATTCACGTGTACAAAGAAATTAAATACATGTAAATTAAATAAGGTATTTTTGCTATCCGTTTTACTTCTAAAAGAGATTGATAATGTGTGCCTTAAGATTTAAGTTCTCCCGAGGGATCACTTTTTGTCTAAGGAATATTTCAACCGAGGGATAAAGTTCTGTTACGGATTATCATCGTTAGCAGAGTAATTAGCCGTATGTTACAAATGAATATTCCTTTCGATAAATCCATAAAAGTAGGAAAAAATAATGGTACCTCCACTCGCTAACTCAATTGCTCCAGTTTGGAGTATGTACTCGTATTTCGGAACCCATTTCCCCATTATTTCTTATCAATTTTTCCGATTCGTATCTCAAAATTAAGAAGTCAATATGAAAGTTCATAGTCGAAAATTTCGTATGTGGAGCGACTCGTGAGTCGAGGGACAACAGGGATATGACTGTTTTCCATCAGATTTCCTTATTTAATTTTCACGTGTAATCCTTCGCATTGGAGGATGCCCATTGTAAGGTGAGTAATAAGATATTTTGATATAAATGGGAAATATATAAATCATCTTCAGCTGATATATTTCAAAAGTAATACGCTTTCGCTTGCCACCCTGGGCTTTCTGTTCCGCATCATATAGCAGTAGATACTAGTCCGTTTGGTCTCCAATTACATATCGATCAATCGCCTTGTTTTTGCCGCAAGTGGTTAGGGCGACTCCCTTTAGGTTTCTCCCTTTCCGTACACTTTGATTTTCAAGCAGCGTCTTTCGAATTCCATTTTGCTCTGATTGAACGTTATGAAAGATGATCCCAAAGGATGCGAAGCAAAAAGGAGGAGACCTAGCAGGTGCTGCTACAGTTTCTTTGGCGTAAATGTGAAAGGTCGGTGAAAAGATCTTTCGGCCTGCGATCGGAAATCTCAAATGAAAGTTTCCATGATCTTTACTTACACGCAGATCTTTTTTCCAATTCACCTCTCTCTATCTTAATAATGATGTCTTGGCTCTTTTCTTCCATATATTATGTGACTGGAATACATACGATCATCCAATATCGAGAGTAATGCCGTGTGTATTGATGCAGAGAATAGTGTCCGTGAACTTATGAGGAATCGAACACTGATTTCAGCACAGTGTCTTGACACATTACGTGGTGTCTGTAATCACAGTTTAATATTGATGACTCGTTCTGAAAATAATCCCATCACACGTGGAATTAAAATTCTTGAAATTGCACTTATAACTTTTGGTATTGGTGTGCAAAGTATATTGGATTTTCATGATATGCTTTTATAATTTAAATCATTAAAATCTTGATGTTTGATTTGTTGTTCCTAACACCGGCGCTAATTACTTATACTTCAGATAAATCTTAAATATAAATAAAAGAATCACGTTTTTATAAACATCCACGAAATATTTAGAACGTTTTCACATCATTTTCCTTATATTTGCCGCTTTCGAATTAAAGCATATTTATAAAAAAATAATTTATCTTCCCTGTCCATTCCTATCTTTATCTTCTTTGTACATCACTGTTTTTTTCCAACACGATGAAAAATCTCTACGACCTCCAGAATAGCGCAAAATTTTCGACTCTCCATTCACGTCCTGTTAGACGCAATGACGGTACTGTTTGATTTCTTCTCCCAATTTCCCTTCTTCTGAGACTTCCTCTTCACTTCCCTTTAAGGCCCGCTTTTCCTCTCCTATGGCCCATTTTCTGTTATTCCCATCGATTTCAGTCACTCTTGTTGACCCATCCACGTCCTTTCTCATCGCATGTCCGAACCATTTCCATCTCCCAGCGCTCATCTTAGCTGTCAGTTCATTTACCTTCTCCATTGTCACCCAGTACAAATCGATTTTTTACGGTGGGCCCGAGGGAACTCGAGGGCAGAAAGAGGGCTTCGTTGACGGGGATGTCAAGGGAGAGAAAGGGAGCTGAATTTCCATAGAGCGGCTCCTCCTTCGATTCCGAGCGGCTACAACCCAGAGGCTCCTCCGAACCTTTTTTCCGTTACCACCAGCGCCGGCTTCAGACTCTCAGCCTCCCTGAGGCAGGAGGTTTCTGACCGCCCCCGCCTCAATTGCAAATAAAGTAATGGTTACATGTTCACGCTTTTTCGGACCATTGGAATTCCATAGGATAGATGTTTTTCTATAAATAATAATAATAACTTCTTTTAATTAGGGATTTAAATAAGGGATACTGTCAATTACTTCTGGCAAGATTTTGCGGTAAATCTCCATAACGTAAAACCACAAAATGATAAAAATTTACTCGTACCAAGAAGAATAGTTTTTCTGGCCTTGTAGGTTTCGACGCGTCGCGGCATCATCAGGCACAGATGATGACCCGACGTAATGATGACGCGACGCGTCGAAACCTACAAGGCCAGAACAACTTTTTTTTTTCGTGATACGGGTAAATGTTTTATCATTTCATTGTTTTACGTTCTTTAATGGAAACATAAAGACCCCATTTACATCCATTTTAACAATAAATATTATTTATGGACTCGAACAACCATTTCTAACCAGAAAAATCCGACTAGCCGGGACTCGAACCTGAGACTTTGGAGATGAACCGAAAACACGTCAACCACGCCGCTGGTGATTTCGTTGCAGACTTGTTTAATGATCAATAATCCCTTTTTTAATTATTGATTTCAACTTTTTTGTGAAAAATATAATGCGGAAAATGTTAAATTTTAAAGAATGAATCCGATGGGTACACAACAGGAGATCTCAACTCAAATTTATACTTCTTATTTCAATGTGGGTGATCGCTTAGCTGCTTTGATTATTATGCACCTTTTTAAATACGATATAAACCCTCACCTGTAATCGAACCCAAGACCGCTATAACGAACGGCAAACGGGTAACCAATTTGGCTGTCTATTGTTTCTTCCCAATTCTCTTGGACACGTTGCTTTTCTCCTTCCAAATCAGACATTTAGGTTGGAAGAGATTCCTTGACTAACCTTAAAAATATTGAGTCTTTGTCGAATTGTACGAATTTTCTCTATATTTCGGATACACCCCTTTAAGTTTTTGAGTTTGTTTTGAGATTTGAATAGCTGAGAAAGAGGTGCACCATTCTAAACACATAAGCATTAGTCCGCCGCGTTAAAGTGTGCGTCCTGAAACCACGGTACACACTACACTTGCTGAACTTCTGAACCCGGTCCTACCACTCCTTTCTCCATTCCCTTTTTCCCGCTATTCTCTTCCTCTCTCTCTCTTCCTAGCTGCAGAGGTCCTCTTTCCTTCGAATATGACTTTAGCACTCTCCCCCGCTGAATTCCGCGTTAGTGGTCTAATGCCCGGCTTTTCGCTCCGTGTACGCGGGACGGCTCGAACGGAATACTCCATTGAAAGGATGCTGGAAGCCCCGGGGCTAACCGCAGCGCTCCCTCCGAGACGCTTTTCCCTCGCCGTTCGAGGACTCTCCTCGGCTTTTGATGACGATGATAAGGCAGCGGTCGCCTAATCAGTCTCCTTTTCATCTGCACTCGCAATTAATCCCAAGGATTCAGTGACGACTTTATTAGGAACCCGAAACCGTACATCTGAATCGCTTTAGCGAGGATGTAGCTCGGGGCGGTGGTTGAAAAATACGCTCATTTCCTTATCTTTTGCGTCTTTCTCTTGGAAGACTATCGTGGAGTGGTGCCCCCGGTCATCGTGGACCACACGCCGGTGGTGCACGTGGCTCCAGAGGAGGGTGCTGTCCTTATGTGCCTGGCTCAAGGATGCCCGGTGCCAGACATCAGGTGAGTTTGGATGTTCGTGAATGCATGAAGCCTCTCTCCTGCGTTTCCTGTAAAGGTACTGCGCGGGATTTTCGGCTTCTCCTCCACGAACATCCTTCCCTAATTAAAGGGACTTGAAGACTGTTAAAGTTTAAAGCATTCGTTCATAGGCAAACATGTTTAAGACAACTATGCATTCTAATAGATCGTCAAAGAATAAGAGTAACAGTAGAAGTGAAACTATCAATGCATTTTTTGTCCTGATAGTAAAAAAAACTAAAATTTGCACGCAGTCTCTTATACCATACTATTTACTACTATTTTTTTCTCTCCTTATTCTTGCCTAATGAAATCAATGGGAATGCAATAAATGATAAAAGATCTCTCAAATGTCAGTATCAACAAGTTAAATTTCTAACATGAATCTTTAGAACCGGGAATCAAACATTTAAATTTCATTAGCTGCTTTTAATTGTGAAATCGTACCTTCGGGCTTTCACTGACAGTCCTGTGTATTATTTCATTTTCTTCCTCTTGTTTCTCATTTCTATTCAATGTATGGAGCACTCCTTCTGTATTGTTAGCAATATCTTTTGTATTTTGTATGTTTTGTTTCTTTTGTATTTTTTCTTTTGTGAGCAGATTTTCTAACTTGTATGCATGTGTATATTTTTCTTCGATGTTGCGGGTTTTTAGCCTAGAGCAAATTATTCAATTCTCCTTTCACTCACTGAATATTCGTGCGTTTTTACCGCAAATTTCAGAGAAGTAGGCACGATTTGAGTGAAAATGCCTTATTGGCCCAATTTTGTTCCTAAACTTTAGTCTTCATTCCGTGATATAAAAATTTAATCCGTTTTATGCGGCAGTATTCAGATTTTCGTAGCCTCACGCTATTGAACCAATGCAGAGTTGCGAATCTATTTAGCCGCTCATATCAGAAGCCAAATTATATTAACGGTCCATTCAGTTATTCATATTCCTTGGTCCTATCTAAATCTACGTAAAACATAATAGGGTTGTTAACCATAGTTAATCCTCGGTGGTTATCTGGTAGTAAATAAAGATAATAACCTATTTCAGCTAATGATCGTCGTAAATATTGACTGCCTCGTCCGAAAATTACAATGCGGACGTTGGCCATAATAAGAGCGTTTAAATATATGAAAATGTACAAAAAGAGCCAGCATATACGGTATTTTCAGCTGTACAATCGATTACTTTAACCCATTCCAAACTAATTAAAATTAATGCAGACAAACAATCTTGGGATACATAACGAAAAAAGCTAAAACAAGTTTTGAGCCTGAAAATGTGAATACTCATTAATGATTCCTCCATAAAAGGGTTCGAACTCGGTAAAACCTCCTATATGTGAACTATATGTGAACTATATGTGAGACTAACTGAATGTGAAAACAATATGTGAAACTAATTGAATCGATGCGCTGCATTAAAGGTTACCCGTCATATCTTCAAATTTATTACGCAGGGTCTTTTCTCGTTTATATCTTTTAACTTCGGTACTAAATGTAATTTTGCAGTATTTTGCATGAAGAGGATGCGCTTATCTCGCCATAATATGTGGATTTTATAGTCATCGCACAAGAGCTGTACCGTTTTTGAAGTAATTCCAAAATAATGCCGGCTAAAAGCATCTTTTTGGTAAAAATCACGGCATTCCCTCTCTCGTCTCTTTAACATTAATTTGGTGATTTCGATTTGATAATCTCTCAGTAAATAAGGGATTTAAATATGAAATTAAATTATAATCGATTCCAATGAGGTTATTCAAATTACCGGAGCTGGTAGAGAAGGTAATTTACTTCCCAATAAATCAGAAAATATCTGTTAGGACTTGAGGAATACGCTTCAACTCTGTCTTGAAGGCACAAATAAAATCCCTTTATTAATGATAATTGTGAGTTGTTAACAGTCGTTTTAGATAACGGCCTGACTTTTTACCTAATATTTTATTAGTTTGATGGTGTTTGCTTAAGATAACGGTCTGAATATATACGCGTATACCCTGTCTGTCGTTCTTTGTATATGGAGGGGGTACATTCAAAGTAATGACGGTGACACGGCATGGTAGTTTAGGGGTTAGAATTCCTGTCAGGGAAGTGGGAGACCTGGGTTCGAGCACCAGTTTCGTCGCTATTTTTCACATCTATAATTCCTTGGAATTCAGCCGCACGGTTCCTCCGTGCAAAGTAAAACACCTTTCCTCAATCCTTGGGGTACATTCAACCTACTTTCATAGCATGTTACAGCCAAGGAGCATTCCTCAAAAATAATTTGAATCCAGTTTTCCTATCATCTGTATCCCTGATTCCTGGAGTAATACCATTTAGCTGCAATTTTGATATATTTTCTAATTGAATTTTTTGAATCCAGGAAGGAATAACACGTCCTTTGATATGTAAGCACTACGCACTAAACACTGAAACCGATTTCAAATTACATTAACATTTTTCAGTAATTTATCCTATTTCTATTGAATCTTCTTCCTCGCTATCCGTGCTACGGATGTAATATTTTAACGAGTATCACTTTTTCAAACTCGGAGTTTCATTTAGGAAAATGTAACCGCTCTAACTTGGGTGTCCATCGGATCGAAATCTACTAATGCCGATGCCCGTCCTCCTTCATTCATTTTGCAATTCAATTTCCCGGAATCCCTTCCAACTTGAGCCGGAAAATCCATTTCAGGTGGTACAGACTTCCTGGGCGCGAAGGAGGACCTCCGATACCAATCGGAGGCAGCTCAGGGTCATCGGGTTGGGGGGGTGGAGGCAGAATACGCGCGGGGGGTCTGCTGCTAGCAGTCGAGGCCGCTCGTCCAGAGGACGCGGGGACATTCCGTTGTTCGGCGGCCAACGCCGGAGGCGAAGCCGGTGCGGAAGCACGGCTGGTGGTGGACTCCCCCCCGCCCCGCCCGGATCTCTCCCCGCCCTCACGCACTGCCAATTTGGGAGAGTCGGCCGAATTCCGCTGCACACTTGCCGGATCCTCCCCTTCCTCCGGTGAGTTAATTCCTGCCTCCTAAATCCAGAATCCATCTCCACCTACACAACTGCATGAGCCAACTGCTATTCAACGAATCATATTCCTTCAACGTTAATGACGACTTTATTAATGCATGGCCAAGAAGCGAAGTAGTGCAAATCCGGATGGAAGCTTCATAAGTGTTTACTGAATGACTTCCTCTAGCGTGTAATAAAAGATATAGGAGAGATCTATGTACTCTGAGATTAAAATAGCATTTTAATCCATATCATGTGAGTAATCAGGGTATGATCATAAAATAAATTAAAGCACGGACTCACCTCATATTCGACCTGGAAATTGAGAGGAAATTTGTTTAGTCGATAGAAAAAAAATAAACTCTAATTTTCTTAATTTACTCTTCTGAAACCATACAATAGTTACGAATAAATATGGCTAAAATTGTGCTCGGTGATATTGTGGAACGTCATTGTTTTGAGTAAACACTAATTAATTTCGGTCTACATTTACAACACTTAGGTTTGTATTAGTTATTCAGAATCTGTAGAATTTCTTCTCATAATCTGAAGAATTTCAAATGAGGATGAATCCTATATTTCTTTATCTTTGTTGATAAACGGTATGATGTAAGCGATACTCCAGATTAAATTTTTCTATGGATGATTTTTTCGTCTAGAATTTCTATTTCACGTATACCGGGAGTAAATAAAACCACAAATAACGTAACAATTTCCTCCCTGAACAAAATTTTTCCTTAACATTCAAGCAGTTTCAGTCGTAATAGGAAAACAGATCCATAGCTTAATGTCAGCATTCTCTACATTATGAAGGATTTGCAGGTCCCGCTCTATCTATTTTACTTAACTATTTCTATTTTTTATAGCTAATAGAAACTATTATATGAAGTAACCAGTCCTGGTGGAATCTTTCCTAATTTTCATTGCGCAGTCCAATTGTTCGATCTAGCAATGAAACGATTTATGTAGTGTCTTAAGAGTTGCTGACACTGTTTTACCTGATATATCTTGGAAAGTATTCAACCGTTGAATCGATTTTTAATCTAGATAATTATGGGGTCGTTAAAGAAGGATTTTCTCCCTCATGCAGTAGAAATTCGCTTTAAATCTTGGTATTAGGATTTCATAATGATTTATCGTCAATATTTTATGCAGTTCAGTGAATAACCACCTATAAACCAAACATTCTCTCTTCCTATACATCAAAAGTTCTTTGATATGTAATAGCATTTCTATATTTCTCCCCTCCAATTTAAGTTTTGTATGAATTAACAGCATAGACCCAGGATCTACTTTGTGGTATTTGTTCGCAGAAAACGGCTTCATAACAGAACTTTTACCAAACCACTCATTAAACACGCTACACGACCCAACCAAAAATTGGCCTGATGATGATGTCCTGAACTTGGGTCGTGTGGTGTATTTAATGTGTGGTTTAGTAAAACTTCTGTCATGAAGTCGTTTTATATGGATGTCTGAATACTCTAATAACAATGTTCCCTTTAATTTTCCTATATTTTGAAGGACCAGCGATAATTAACAAATCACCCATATATTTTTGCATCTTCTAAAAATTCTTACTGCAGTTACTATGCAATGGATTTATGTATCTTGCATGATTTAAAGATGCATCTATGTATTTAACAGGGGTTTCAGTAAGTTGGTTGAAAGATGGAAGACCCTTGGACGGATCGGCGACTACAAGTGCCACGACCTCAGCCTCCAGCGGTGGAGGAGGAGGTGAACTTGTCTCAGTACTAAGAGTTCCACGGGTTCAAAGGGAAGACCGCGGCATGTACCAATGCGTGGTGCGTACGGACAAAGGAACAGTTGCTCAAGCAACGGCCGAGCTACGACTGGGAGGTGAGTGCGACTTGACAACATGTAGTACTATTGTATGGGATTTTGCGACGAAATTTTATAGAAGATGGCAGGTAATCGGTGACAATTATGCAGTTCCTATCAGAAGTATGGTTTTAATTTTATTGATTAAAATGTTACAAAGTTATTGAGTTTAAATAGGCTCACACTCTACAAATAAAACAAATTTCACCAAATTATTTCTAGCATCATAAATTTATTTGCTAGCTTTTAGACACTAAGCGTCAAAAATAGTATAAAATTTCAGTTACCGAACGGTCTAATTTAGTAATCCGGAATTTTCCTATCTTTCGTTTATCCTTGGTTTGCCCTCACGCGCACCTTGCTTTCAAATATATACTCCTTTTCCACATCTATGAGGACTGAGTTAAAGTTTTATGGCGGATCAAAGCCTTACTTCATCTTATTGTTTACCCAAGTGAATTAGCTGGTGATGAGAGCATCCCTTAAGTTGCATCAGCATTTTTGAGAAAATGGAATATTTTCATCTCCATCCATCTCTTGCGATCGTTTTCCATCAACTTCCTTGGTATATACTCCTGGGAAATGTATCCTTCCATACTGGGATACAAATGGGAAACTCCACCAGGTATAAGTCATTATTGAAATATTGAAAACACGTATGCATCCTTATAGGGAGGGAAACCGTTCAGAAATCTCTTAGAGTCTACATGCTATTCAATTCACGAAGCCATTGCATCAAAAATCCAAAGTTCATAGACTCACAGCAGCAAAACTATTTACAAAAATTACCATTTTGATACCGCTGAATAGTCTAGAATTTAAACATTTAGTTCTTTCGACTTTATTTACATAAAGACGTCGTCCGAAGGGGAAAATCGTTCGAATACTTCCGCAGGAATATAGTTCCATTCCGTTATTCACGCTGTCCTATGGAATGTTCACAGAATTCCGTTCTCTTTATATGCTTGGAAACTATATTAATGACCATATCCTCCGAGATAATCCAGTTCTGTCAACCTATTTTTCAGTCCCTTCACGACCATCATTATTAAAATGTAATTCTCGATAGACTGTAATTTTCTGCAAGTAACCGGGAGAATAGTGACAAAAGTGCCATTCAGCAAAAATTTAGTTTTTATTCTCGGGTGATTTAGGTGGAACATGCACTTACAATTAGTTGCCGATTTACTCACCACTTAAATTTTCGCTATCAAGAATGATTTTAACTGCGCTGATTACTAGCTTTTATGAGAAACTGGTGAGACTTACTTTAAGCTTGGAACCAATTTACCAGTTACCCAATAGTTCCAGAAGGGAATCCGAATGGCATTGGGAGCAGCTATTCGAAGCCAAGCATAATAGGGAGAGAAACAGTCGTTTGATTCCAAGTGGATTACGACAATGCTCTTGAAACTGGATTCCTATCCGATTCTTGAAAACTTCCTTGGGAATGGAGGTGGAATGAAATGGCTCCTGACGTCGAGATTCTGTGCCAGTTAACAATCCTCCTTCAAACCCGCGTAAGTGGATTGGCCTCCATTAAAACTGTCAGTTACAGTCCTTAGCCATATCGATCATATTCTTAACACATCATCGAAATGTTGGTAACGTGTCGTGCGCGTCAACGAATCTTACGAAATTCCTACGCCGCTATGCTGACATACACTACAGGCCGTAAATATTATGGTAAATAACGATTAATGCATGAAGAAGTAATGATATCTAACTATACCAATCTAATTGTATCACTTAAAATTATATAATTTAAAATTATCTTACTTGAAACTGTATAAGATAAATATTATATAACCTAAATATAACAAATTCCATAAAAAAAGAACCGTCCTTACCATCAACGCCCTAATTTTAGCAAATATTTCCTCCGAGAAATTCAGAATATTACGTTCAATTTCATAAAACCATGAAACAAATAATCTTCTTTCATCTCTCTTTTTCTAGCATGGATACTAAATTATGTACTTTAATATTAACAGTATTTCTTTATCATTTTCCATATTTATAAAACGAAATCATAGTTTAATCGGATCTATTGGTCGTTAATTATGTCTAAAATAATCTTCTAATATTACATAATATTTCAGCGAAGAAAGTGCTACTTTTAGAGCGAATATTTAGAATTTTTGCAAAATAAGGTATGGATCGGAGCATTTACATACCGGAGTTTCAGAACATTTTGAGGAATCGCATTACCCCCATTTCCTATTTCCTACGAGTGGAGCCAAAACATTCGGATCATTGATAATCAAGCGTTCATAAAAGATATAAGTGTGAATGTTTAATATACACCGGCTAGCACGGTACGAGAGACATCTGATATATCAGATGATTGGCTCTCTGCTTTTCTTTTCCATCCGAACCGTCATCATATGCCTGTATTCCTTGATTCTCGGGTAATTTCCCCTCCTCGAGAAGGAAGTCGAAAATCCTAATCGAACATGTGGCCGGTGGAAAAAAGAATAAAAGAGCCTTGATTTTTGCAACGTTTGCCTTTTAGCTCGTTTTTCATCCTTTGAGGCCTTTTTCAGAGGAGGTTTTGTGTTCAGGAAAAAAGGTTGGGTTCAAGTCCACTAAGGGTTCCCAGTCTTTGAAAGGTTCGGGAGGGAAAGAAGACTGATGTGGGAGAAACTTGAGATAGAAAACGAGTGGCAGACGGAGACGAATCTGGTCTATCCTTCAATCAGTCACTATATAAAACTTGACAGTTCAAATCCGTGGAAAGACGAATTATCCCTGTTTTCTCGGATGCGAAACTCTTGAAGTTTGGTGGTTCTTGCGGATCGCTGAAGCGCAAGTGCCAATTTTTCGATCTTCGTGACATCTCGCGCTGAGGAACTTTGCTGCATGAGAATTAATGCCAGCGTTTAAGTTTTGAGAGACATTTTAAGATTTTTCCCCATAAACTGCTACGCCTTCTCTACTGGAAGGCGTAGAAGTTTATGGGGAATAGTTAATTTTTTCGAACATTTCATAAAGATTTTCATTTTCCTCATTTGCTTAATAGTATATTGGGACATCATGGGATAAGTAGTCCGGTGATTTTCCGGTGATTCTTGCCTTTCTCAGCAGTGTTTTAAACATTTAGAAACCATCGTTCGCCCCCACTGGGATACAGACGCTGCGTGGATTACCTTTGGTGTGGCCCCAACATATTGACCATTGGCATGGGTGACTGAAACAAAGCTCCCGCCAGTTTAACTCTCTAGGTCATAGGAGCACGCAAGCCTTTCCAGTATGACAAGGTTGCAGTCCAGAAAGGAGATTCTGAAAGATATAATAGTAATTCACGAGCAATCTTAAATCTGTTTGGTACATTACGGTTCCTGTGATTTACAATTTTTAATTAGAAACATTTTTATGCAAAGGTGACGTAAAATAACCCAAATTTGATTAAAGATTAAAGATTATCTTTCAAATCTTAAATTCTTTAGGAATTAAAGAGATGTTCAATTACTTAGTAAAATTGAAGATAGATTTCTCAGTAATTAAATTATACGAAAAATGCTCCATTCTGTACTTCGTGCAACTAATCTCTTCCAACATATTCTCTGTTATCCTATCTGTTGATTTTCTACCATTCATCCTTCTGTCACTCCCTTTAGCAATCACCTCCCTCTCTATACCTGGCCCACCCTTTTACTCCTTATCCATTTATTATGCTTTATCAAAACCCTTCTTCTTCCACAATGTTTAGTTTAGTTTAGTTTCCCTTTCTTTTCCTAGTAATCGAACATCCTTTTTCAGTTTCTGCTGAAGGCCTATTTTAAAAATCTTTAACTTTAATTTGATAGACTCAGTTTTACTTGCGAGTAACAACATACTTTGAAAATATTAGTACATTTTTCCTAGTATTTTTTTCTCACGGCTCCTTTAGTTGTATGAATACCTCAGCTACTGTTACCCTTCTAGACTCCTTGATGTGTTCTTTCCCGCAATACATCTTATGGAATTAAATGTATTTTGTGTGTTTGGTTTCAGAATTGAGAAAAACTTCTCTTCCGTTTACTTTTTTAAATATTGTTCATGCTTGCGATAAGATGAAAACAACAAAGGTATGATTTGCAATGAGTAATGGCGTTCATCTTGAATACTCATTTTCGAATCGCAGGAAAATTTTTATTTATAGTCACCATGCTTAACATTCGGAAACTTGTTCCAGTTATAACATTCAGCCTCGGTGATAACTCAAGAATAAACTATCATGCCCCTCAACTTTTCTAGTAACCCATATTCCCTTTGAAAATCTTTCGCTTGTAGCAAGTGTTGGATTTATGAATGTGAGTAATTTTACTAATATGGGTACTGACCTCTTGTTTTAATTTTCATTCGTTAATTTTATAGTAAACCATCTTTGCAACGATAATGAGTGACGTATTTTTTGCCATTCGCTCTCTTTTTAAATGAAGTGATCGAATGTCCTCAACAAATCTTCCATTTTTCAATTCCTCCCTTAAAGATGCCCCACCGGTGCTAGCCTACAGCTTCATAGAGCAGACTCTTCAGCCAGGGCCGGCCGTGTCCCTCAAATGCAGTGCCTCTGGTACTCCGACGCCTCAACTCGGCTGGACTCTCGATGGATTCCCACTGCCGACAAATGGAAGGTAATGCCTAACGACGGGAGGGATCGCACCCGTTTAGATTCTCTTCCTCATTCATAAACTCAATTAACCTATCCTTCTCATCTCTCCCTGCGTCAATCTATTTACAATTTTCCTTTCTCTTTTCCTCCTCTGAGCTTCCCCTCGCCCCCGCGGCCTCGCTCCTTTCTCTCTCGTTTGAATTAAATTTGAGCAGATGACAAAGTTGCTATTAACGGGATAAGTTAATTCGCAGCGGAAGGAAGTTAGCGACGAGAAGGATCGGAGACGACGGGACTAATCCGTCTCATTCTTCATGAGTACTCCCGACTGCGTTATCCATGAGTCTTCAACCGCCGACCGGCGATCCGTTCCTGCGTCAGACACCAACCATGTCAT
This sequence comes from Ladona fulva, assembly GCA_000376725.2. Taxonomy (NCBI): domain Eukaryota; kingdom Metazoa; phylum Arthropoda; class Insecta; order Odonata; family Libellulidae; genus Ladona; species Ladona fulva. The sequence goes on along the minus strand of KZ308460.1, from coordinate 677,663 downwards.
ACGAGAGTTCCCAAATGACTATCTCGTTGAAAACAAACGGATTCGGGGAAATGAAATCGTCGGAATAGAAAACCCATGCTGAGGTTAAGAGGTTCCAGCCTTGTGGCTTCTGATGCCGGTTGTTATTATTTCTTTGAAATTTCACCTCCTCCTCAAGGATCCTCTTAATACGAATAGTTAGCTTAGCGTTCCGATTTCAGCGAGTAATGTATGGGTTTTACGATAATAGTTTTACCAGAATTAACTACCTGTCAACAAATATCGAACAGTACTTAATTTTGTCTTAATAAATTAAAAACGAGCTTAAAATTAAGAAAAAATGTATTATTTAATTATGATTAATTTTACATAATTCAAACTTTTATATATTCTCATCTTTTGTTTAAAAATTTCAATGCTAAATTTGTTTTCGTATACGTATAAAAGCAATTCTACAGAACATATGTAAATCCTTTTGGCCTGGAATTGGCTGTCAGGAAGTTCAGTCTTTGACCGCTTGGATTTCCTTAGTCTGTCCTATTAGTCTTCCTTATTACTGTACTGACATCTTATAGCAAAACAATGATTCCCATGGAAACGAACCATTTAACTTTCTTATACTCGTTATTATATGTATAGATGTGACGTAATTTAAGTTAATAATTTATTTGAGATTGAAGATTTAAACCTTGTAAAAATAAGGCATTCGAGGAGGCTGACGTTCTTGCCGCTATAAACTCAGTTTTATAAGCTTTATAAATATTTCATTGGATGTGCACATCTCGCTTATAGTAAAATAAAATGATAGTTCTATGTATGTGATATTCGAACCAGACGCTGCTGGTTTATGTTAATCTCTGCCTAATTTATGGAAAACGATGTATCCTCCATACTTACAGGAAATGAGACACACAAATACTTTATTTGATGCGGTCATATACGAAAGGTGATTATTCTATTCTACATATAACTTTACTAATTAACTCTTATGCCTTGCTATATTATTCATGATTTTGACAGCTTTTATCTGTGCCACCATTTTGTCATAGATACTGGCATCTAACAGATATTTATCGTATCGATGCTATAAATATTTATGTAATAGTAAACTGGAAAAGTTTTAGAGAACTCAGACTCTCACCATTTTTCATATTAAATCACTAATAGTATATTTGAAGACATTTATACGCTTGAAATCTAAATATATATAATTTTTAGACCAAGGATAGAGGTTATTTAAGGCAACATCCAATTCAGAAATGTTTCAAACCGTCATGGAGTAGTCGACGACGTTTGCGTCGACGCTTGTTTCCGTTGACACGCAATTCTTGGTTGCAATTGAATACCATTCAAATAAGTATATACAAAAAACTGTCAAAACGGAATTTCACGAAATTTTCTAATGGAAGTAATATTATACGTATATAAGAGTAAACTGTCAGCTAGTCGAGAAAAATCCGTCCTTACAAACTCAAGATCAGAATTGTAAAGAAAATCGAGAAACAACGACCAAAGAATATTCTCCTCCACGATAGTCGTAAAAGACTTTTGAGTCGTTAAAAGTGGAATATACAGTATTCCGAAAGAATTTCTAAAGGAGACTCAGTTTCATAGAAAATGTTCTAGAAAGAATGGTTAAAATTCTCAGTCAGTGGAAGCAGACGCTTCGTTTCCAACAAGACCTGGAGCTACGAAGCGTTAAGGAAAGCGGCCCGGAGTCTTCTTAGACGTGTGCTTTTTTCAGAAAGGTCGCTTTCTTCTGAACGACTCTTTACTCTTTAATATTTATAAATAGCGTTTGATAAAATGTTCGAAGATGGTGTCTGGCTCATGTATTGCGCTGGACTAAAGGTAACTCCGAATGAAATGAACTATGCCAGTTTCTTCCCTTCTTCTTTTCTTCGTAAAAATTTATTGAACAGCATTTTGAGCGACATAATCGTGAAAACATTTTTTCTCGGTATTTTTGTTGAAAACTATATCTAGTGAATATTGAAGACGTATATTAGCCTTTTTATAGTTTTCTTTCTTTTCTAAACAGTTTTTTTTACTTCCAAAATATCCCCTTTATCCTACTAAAAACTATTCTTTTTATAGTATACATCATCTTTAAAAAAATTTCTCGTGTATTCACTGTTTTTTTATTTACATGAAATATTTCGTAGATTTTTTTTCATTTTTGAATTTACGGAGTTATTTAATATCTACTCAGATAGGTGAACAGAAATAATTTCTAATTAACTTCTTCTTTAGGTGCTTCTTTATGTAACTCAGCTTAGTATCTTGAATTTTTATTTTAAGAGCTTGAAAATTTCGCCATTTGTCGTTTAAATACTAATATTGGTTAATATATTAGTATCAGTATTAATAAGTTAGTTTTGATTCTGATAATTTTATCACATCGTTATATTTATTTCATCAAACGGATAACATTTTTATATGTAATACTTTAAATCAGAATATTTTTAGCAATGAAAAGATCAATCCCTGCTATTAATCATTACTGTTGGATCACGAATTAGCGATTAGATGATAGTCATTTTATGTGTTCTCTCACAATTTCGAAAGCATGAGCTGTATCGCACGTCTACAAATACTTCCACGTGAAAGAAGCCCCTGCGTTGAAGACCGATCCACTTGTGGTTCAGTTCATATATAGCACATCTCTTACTGCAATCCACATACTACGCTAACTTGCTTATTCAAGCGGAAGACGAATAGTCCCATCAATCATTCATATCCATGTATGCCCTCTGGTCAACCTACTGTAAAACATCTTGATGTATTCTTCCCGTGCTCTAGGTGAAATATCAATATTGGTCCGCAGCAAAGGCAATATTTGCCATCGAAGAATATTCTCCGACTGCTGCCGCGGAGCAAATACAAGAAAATGACATATTTATGGTGATCTGTTTCTCCTCTTAGGTTCGTCATCGGTCAGTACGTTACCGTTCACGGAGACGTTATCAGTCACGTAAACATAAGTAACGTGCTGGTGGAAGATGGAGGAGAGTATACATGCACGGCACAGAACCGTGCAGGACGTTCCTCTCATTCAGCAAGGCTGAACGTCTACGGTGAGTGATCTTCTCTTGTTAATCAAGTATACATTCTATGAACTGAGTGACTTCGTTATGACTACGTAATACTCGAGCTATGTATACATGTATGCTCACTACTTGGGCTTAAAAAGTGATCACGGAAATTTTTTCGATGGATATTTCCCTCCAATGGAAATCGCTCTTCAGCACGTCATCGCAATGCAGAATTAAAATTTTAAAATTCTTGACCCTGAACTGGAAGAAAATAACGTTATTAATTCGGTTCTAATTTTCGCTTCCTAAAAATGCAATTTAATTAAGTGTAATCGGAATTTTTCGGAATAGATTTAACTAGGACTTGTTACTAACTAAAATAAATGCTTGGTACTTACATTTGTCGCACTTCATATTTTTATCATTAATTCATCAGAATAGAAGGGTTTCGAAAATTAAGTCTATTATAATACACAGAAAATATGTAAATCCTTTTGGCCTGGAATTGGCTGTCAGGAAGTTCAGTCTTTGACCGCTTGGATTTCCTTAGTCTGTCCTATTAGTCTTCCTTATTACTGTACTGACATCTTATAGCAAAACAATGATTCCCATGGAAACGAACCATTTAACTTTCTTATACTCGTTATTATATGTATAGATGTGACGTAATTTAAGTTAATAATTTATTTGAGATTGAAGATTTAAACCTTGTAAAAATAAGGCATTCGAGGAGGCTGACGTTCTTGCCGCTATAAACTCAGTTTTATAAGCTTTATAAATATTTCATTGGATGTGCACATCTCGCTTATAGTAAAATAAAATGATAGTTCTATGTATGTGATATTCGAACCAGACGCTGCTGGTTTATGTTAATCTCTGCCTAATTTATGGAAAACGATGTATCCTCCATACTTACAGGAAATGAGACACACAAATACTTTATTTGATGCGGTCATATACGAAAGGTGATTATTCTATTCTACATATAACTTTACTAATTAACTCTTATGCCTTGCTATATTATTCATGATTTTGACAGCTTTTATCTGTGCCACCATTTTGTCATAGATACTGGCATCTAACAGATATTTATCGTATTGATGCTATAAATATTTATGTAATAGTAAACTGGAAAAGTTTTAGAGAACTCAGACTCTCACCATTTTTCATATTAAATCACTAATAGTATATTTGAAGACATTTATACGCTTGAAATCTAAATATATATAATTTTTAGACCAAGGATAGAGGTTATTTAAGGCAACATCCAATTCAGAAATGTTTCAAACCGTCATGGAGTAGTCGACGACGTTTGCGTCGACGCTTGTTTCCGTTGACACGCAATTCTTGGTTGCAATTGAATACCATTCAAATAAGTACATACAAAAAACTGTCAAAACGGAATTTCACGAAATTTTCTAATGGAAGTAATATTATACGTATATAAGAGTAAACTGTCAGCTAGTCGAGAAAAATCCGTCCTTACAAACTCAAGATCAGAATTGTAAAGAAAATCGAGAAACAACGACCAAAGAATATTCTCCTCCACGATAGTCGTAAAAGACTTTTGAGTCGTTAAAAGTGGAATATACAGTATTCCGAAAGAATTTCTAAAGGAGACTCAGTTTCATAGAAANAGGAAATGTTCATATTTAAGACGAGAAAGATATTAAATAATTCTTAGGACGTTTTTTGCCCTTCTTCAAATTATAATATTATTTTGAAATATAACCTTTAATATATCAAGTCTAGCAAAACTCTCAGACATGATGAAGTAAGAATTTTTTCGTGATTATTGAACTGAAACGTATAGATGAAGAATGTAACTAATATTCTAACAAACGCTATTGAAAACGAAAAGTTTTATCCGGGTATGTATGAAATGGAAAGTTTTATCCGGGGTAGTTTGAGTTCAATCCAATATATTTGGAGAAAAAATAGCTGTTAACTTCCCTCTCTAAGTTATGTTTTGTAATCCAGACGGCTATTATCTTTTTTACCTTCTTCTATTCTGCCGTCTTATGACAGTCAAACGGTATCTTTCAATAACCATTATTATATAAATATCATAATTTTAAATTTTATAAGAATTATTATATTACCTATGCCATCCGCTTTGCAGAAATTTCATTTCCAATTCAAGTAAACTGAGAGAAAATGAAAAAATTTTCGAGAAAGAATTAATGAAAAATATAACGATTAAGCAACATAACGAATCGTAGAACTAAAAATAACCAATAACTATTAAACTAATAATATTGTCGCGAAAATAAATTATTAAAAAGTTAGAGATAGTTGTTTCAAAGGAGGCAGTCTTTCTCAAAGAAGGAGGAAAATGGCGCCGTTTTTTGTGTACATCCCCTGCTTATAATCACCCCTTGTTCGCAGATTTTGTGCATTTCTTCAGAAGTGAGCATTTCATGGAAAGGGGTCCTTTTGATGTAGGGCCTTACCCGGCGAGGAAAAAGGGAGAATTAAGAAGAGAAAGTAGTTAAGAGGACGTGTCGGAGAGAGCGGGAAAAAAGATGGGAGAGCGGCAAAACGATTCAAGAGGAATGTGTTAGGTTGCACGGCCGAAAGAAGTAAAGCAATTAGGATAGCAGAATATAGAAGGAAGCGAAAACGTTTAGAAGAGGCGGCGGGCGCAATGAGCCAAAAAGGCGAAGAGAGGACACTAAAAAAGATTGATTGCTAAGGGATTAAGTGGGAAAGGGAGGAAGAAAGTAGCGGGCGAGTTAGTGCTAAGATGAAGGGGAAGAGAACGTGAGGGAGGAAGAGAGAAGTTATGGGGAAATAAAAGGGGATGAAAGTGAAAAGAGGCGAGGGTGGGAAGATGGACGAGAGGAGGCGAGAAGTGAAAGAAGAGATGAACTGAGAAACGAAAAAAAGCAATAGCAAAAAACGATGAGGGAAGGAATTTGAAAGGGGTTGGTTAAATGAGAACAGAGGGCTAACTATAAATCTCCCAAGACAGAACGAACACAGAATCTTTAAAATGAGAATAGTTACAGGTATTGGTAATATTCCAATATGCGATATTCCGCCCAGTCTGTGATCTGTTACCGTGATTAAATTCACTTATACCTGACAGTGTATGATTTTATGATTTTGGTAATCTTTACTTATGAAATGGTCTAGATTATAATTTATAGGTTAAGAAAAGTAATCTGTCTTTTTTAATAATATGGCGTATAGGGTAGACATTTGTTTGTTATCAAAATTAGTTAATATTTATTATAGGGAGACAATTTCTGATGACGAAATATGATACTTGCATACAATTATGTGATGATTAAGTGTTTTTCCTTTGCACACTTTGAAGTGCTGCTATTGTACAATTGAATTATTCCTCTAGTTCTCTGACAGCATATTGCGAGGCATAAATCACATATTGGAATGGAAAGAGCATGGTAGTTTATCAATTTGAAGAGTGGCCAACATTTTGTTAATTTTTTACATCAATAAAGTTTTTAAATAACTACTTCAAAATTTAATTTTTAAACCTGGTAGCCGTTTCTCCAGCTTAAAATTTCCTTAACTTACAACCTGCTATCCAGGACTGTTTTCCTCGAAACTATTTCAAAGTTTACACATCAATTACTTTATTGTTAAAGATAGAGTTGATAAGTACTCAAATGCATGGTAAACACCCTTTTCCATAATTGGAGTGTTTCTAGGGTAACTTCTGTTCACTTGTTTAAANATATATTAATATAATGGCCGAAGCGAAAAGAATCGGTTCGAAGAAGTTCAACGTCGGCAGAAGGAGAGAATCCGGAACTGTTCGAAATTTTATTTTTTCTTCGGAGCGGAGAGAAATGGGTCGGAAAGTATTACAGTTTGAAGCCCTACTCTTTGTTACAGCAAGCATAATTCTTATGAATACCAATGGCTTCATTTTCCATTTAACGATTTCAATTATTTAATAATTACGCATGATTTATTTTATTACATTTCCGTATTCGATAGAATTGCAAAATTTTAATCCTCATATTACGCTCTGTTATTTTCAACTTACAACCTGCTATCCAGGACTGTTTTCCTCGAAACTATTTCAAAGTTTACACATCAATTACTTTATTGTTAAAGATAGAGTTGATAAGTACTCAAATGCATGGTAAATACCCTTTTCCATAATTGGAGTGTTTCTAGGGTAACTTCTGTTCACTTGTTTAAACTCGATGTCGCAATCCATAACATTTTAGGTCTTCCTTACATTCGTCCAATACCGAAAGTTACTGCGGTCGCGGGTGAAAGGCTGGTGCTCAAATGCCCCGTTGCTGGTTACCCAATCGAAGAAATACGCTGGGAGAGAGGTAAGTTTCAAAAGAGAAAATAAAAATATTATGAGTTCCGGTCTAAACGTTATTCGATGCGAAAAGTTCTCTTATTATCTCCTATTCCTTTTGTGGAAAAAGGATCGCATGTAAATTATATTGCTTTATTTCAAATCTTCGGGCAACTCGACTTGAATTTTGAATCGAAAGAATTCTCGTGATTTAGAATGTAACAGTTGTGTTTCCTTCATTATTTCAACTTATCTTAAAGGTCATTTATGACAATTTATAATAGCATAAAAGAATAGGAATTAATAATAATGTCATGAGGCAACCTTCTCACGACAATGTTCGGAAAGAATCGGATATTGGATTTCCCGAGCTCCGGGATGTTTTATAAAGCTAATAAGCTAGAGGAAATGATGAAATCGTCGAAGACTCAAGAATGCAGAGAAATCGGATAGTATTCCTCGAATTTGTTTTGCAGACCCCGAGTATCAAAGTCTATATTTATTGTCGACGACGTTTGCGTCGACGCTTGTTTCCGTTGACACGCATTTCTTGGTTGCAATTGAATACCATTCAAATAAGTATATACAAAAAACTGTCAAAACGGAATTTCACGAAATTTTCTAATGGAAGTAATATTATACGTATATAAGAGTAAACTGTCAGCTAGTCGAGAAAAATCCGTCCTTACAAACTCAAGATCAGAATTGTAAAGAAAATCGAGAAACAACGACCAAAGAATATTCTCCTCCACGATAGTCGTAAAAGACTTTTGAGTCGTTAAAAGTGGAATATACAGTATTCCGAAAGAATTTCTAAAGGAGACTCAGTTTCATAGAAAATGTTCTAGAAAGAATGGTTAAAATTCTCAGTCAGTGGAAGCAGACGCTTCGTTTCCAACAAGACCTGGAGCTACGAAGCGTTAAGGAAAGCGGCCCGGAGTCTTCTTAGACGTGTGCTTTTTTCAGAAAGGTCGCTTTCTTCTGAACGACTCTTTACTCTTTAATATTTATAAATAGCGTTTGATAAAATGTTCGAAGATGGTGTCTGGCTCATGTATTGCGCTGGACTAAAGGTAACTCCGAATGAAATGAACTATGCCAGTTTCTTCCCTTCTTCTTTTCTTCGTAAAAATTTATGGAACAGCATTTTGAGCGACATAATCGTGAAAACATTTTTTCTCGGTATTTTTGTTGGAAACTATATCTAGTGAATATTGAAGACGTATATTAGCCTTTTTATAGTTTTCTTTCTTTTCTAAACAGTTTTTTTTACTTCCAAAATATCCCCTTTATCCTACTAAAAACTATTCTTTTTATAGTATACATCATCTTTAAAAAAATTTCTCGTGTATTCACTGTTTTTTTATTTACATGAAATATTTCGTAGATTTTTTTTTCATTTTTGAATTTACGGAGTTATTTAATATCTACTCAGATAGGTGAACAGAAATAATTTCTAATTAACTTCTTCTTTAGGTGCTTCTTTATGTAACTCAGCTTAGTATCTTGAATTTTTATTTTAAGAGCTTGAAAATTTCGCCATTTGTCGTTTAAATACTAATATTGGTTAA
>KZ308460.1:654950-667573 GCA_000376725.2 Ladona fulva | reverse complement strand
ATATATATATCATATATGAAAAGATGCGATGAGTAAAGCTGCGCAAGAAAGGTGACGAGATGAGGGGTAGAAGGAAGTGAAAATTAATGATGGAACCAGTAAGGAAAAAGAATATTAGATGCTGAATTGTGAGTAAAATGAATGCATGAAGACTTCGGAAAAGAAACTGAACTGAATAAACTAAATCAATTTCATGGAAAGTAATTGATAAGGACGGGAAAATGAAAAACAGGCAGAGATGAAACAGCTAAAAATGAAAGTAAGCTCCAAAAGAGGGGAACATTATTAGAAGAAAGAGATGGAGATTCGTTTAAACAGAGAAGGCGGAGAAAGTCGATTTCGCGATTGAACGAGCAAAAAAGGGTTGCATGAAAAAAAAACTTACAGGAGAAGGAAAGCAAAATAGAAAGTGATAGGGATGCCTAGGAGAAGGGGAGAGAGAAAGGTTATGTGCGGAGAAGTTTAGATGGCGAGAGGAGTGGGATTGTTATTAAAGGATCTTAGGTTTGATAGTTAAAAGGGGAGGAGGAAAAGGAATGACAAAGACAATAAAGAAGATATTTTATAGAAAGAAGATTGAAAGCCTAAGAATTCGAGCGACGCAGAAGCTCCCTTAAGAGGCAGGGCATAAATAACGGAACGTAAAAAAGGGGTGAGAATGTAAGAGATGAAGAATGTTGGAGTGTAGAAGGAAACGAGGTGAGAGAAGTTGAGGTGAAAGAGGAGATGAATGAACGGGAGGTGCGTCGGCCGAAAGAAAAGAAGATAATCAAAGAAAAATTAAGGATAAAAATGAAAGAGAGAGAAAAGAAGAGACGTAGGCGAAGCAGATAATAAAAGGACGATGTGAAAAATATAAATCGAATTGGGAATGGAGGATAAGCGATGTGTCAAGAGAAAGCGATCCCCGAAAGAATTGGAAAAGAGAAGGAAGTAACTGAAAATAAGAGATGCATTCAAAAGGATTGAGAGAGGAGAAAATTGGGATGAGTTTATAAAAGGTGAAATACAGGGTGTCCATAAAGTTCGAGCGCAATTTTAAATATTTTCAACTTAGAAAGTAGGTGTTACAGGGAGAGTATGTGAAAAGGCTTAGAAATTTTGATACATTTAGTTTTTTCCTCTAGAAATCTTAATTTTAGAAATTTCCCACAAAAATAACAAATGTTAGGATCATCGTTGACCCAAGACTTCTCTGCAAGCGAAATTAAATAGTGTTTCTACGTTGGTTAGATATCTGATGCTGCTTTTTAAAAGTTTAGAATCCGATACAAGGAAGATTGCCCATACGAGAATTCTATGTCAAATGGGAAAATAACTGTAAATAAACAGGTTCAAGTTGTCCAAATTCCTTTATTCTAGTGAATCCATGAGTCAAGAGTGACTCTAAAAAAATTAGTTGAATATACAAAGCAATAAAATACAATCTATACAATATATTAGATAAGCTTTCTAGTCCTTTTTACAGGTATTTTCTATCGCATGTTCTTAAAAATTTACAATTATTTTACATTGTTCACGAACATTATAAGCGAGAAGGCTGCGTGAGAAAGTGAAATATCATAAAGGTAATATGAAAACATTATCATGAAATACTTCCGTTCAACGTAGATATAACTATAATCACCTTTTACGCAAGAAATGGTGCTTTAACCAAATGAATCGAGTGAGAAAGTTTCCACTTTAAAACGTGACTTATTGACTACTAATATCAGCGCAGAATAAATCTAACTAATATTAATTTCATAAAAAAATTCACTGAAAGAAGACATCAGCGCAAGAAAAAATACGCGGAAGCTACCCTTCATAATCTGCATCTCGAATGAGAAAGAATTAAAGGAGAAAGTATAATATGAATGCGTTATAAAAATTAAGTATATATTATCCTAGTTGAGGGGATTCTATGAATGAAGAGATGTAATCGAAAGAAAGGAAACAAAGGGAGGTAAAACGGGAGAAAGAACAAAACGAGGGAGAAATTAATGAAATAACGTGAGGGAAATGAGGCAAGGGAGTAGAGGAATAGAATGAGCGTAAAAAAGATAAAGTAAAGAAAAATAGCTGCGGTCTGATAGGATCGAACGAAAGGGGGGGAAATAGGAATTAAAGACCTGGAGAAAGAAGGGTGATGGAGTACCCGTAATGGGAAGTGGGGATGAGTGAACGGAAGATACGGGAAACGAGGAGGCTATCAGAGATGGAGTGCGTGAAAAGAGCAATAGATTAAAAAGCAAAGGAAACTATTATCGGAGAAAGATATACGAGTCGATGCGTGAGGAGTGCTAATGAGATTGGGATATTGGAGATAATGACCTGAATTAATGTCCCTTTCTGGTTAAAAGGCTTTTAGTCCCTCTCCTGCATTATGATCTTCCTAGCGAATCGTATCACCACTCCCTTTCCCCCTTCTCCAGATGAATTAAAACACCAAAGTCACGTCGGCTCAGGCACGTTTCCGGAGATTTAAGACCATCCCTAATAGTTTAAAGAAGTCTTCTCGATTTGAAATTCAACTCGCGTGGCGTAGAATAGCAATTTGGCTGAATGATCATTTTCCCTCGTCGTTGTTGTCTCTCGGAAAATTTAACGCATCTCGGATCGTTCACAGGAAACAGAGAGCTCCCAGTGGACCTGCGACAGAAAGTGTATCCGAATGGAACGCTCTCTGTGGAACACGTGCAGAAGAAGACGGATGCCGGTGTCTACACGTGCACGGCGCGAAACAAGCAGGGACACAGCGCGAGGCGCAGTGGGGAAGTTACAGTAATCGGTAATGAAGGGAAACTTTTTCTCCATGAAGGGGTATATTATCTTCCCTCTCTCAAGTGTGACATTTTAGGATGATTCAGAAAACATCGGAGAGTTTCATCATGCATTTTTTATCTTCTTTCTGTTATTTTGTACAAACAACGCTAACAGTGAGATACCGGGATTTTTTCTCAAGTATTTACTTTATGATATGTTCACTTCAGGAATCTTTAAGTTGTGTGAAACTCATTTTACTATCGCTGATATTTATAATCATATGCAGTCTTTATAAAGGCTTTTTATGCTCTCATTGATTGCCACAAAAGCACGAATGAATCTATATCACATGGAACGTCTCTATGATACACTTCAAATAAGCTCATATTTCAAATTACATTGCACGAAATTTCACGTTAGAATTTTACATATAATTTTCTAATTATCTCACTGAGTTTTCCTATTTTTTAAAGATGAAGTATCTCTCCAAGCATGAAAATGTATCAATATTTACCCTAGATTTTATTTATTACAGCATTATCTTTATAAGGGTCATTTGAATGCAAATATTTTAATAATGTAATCAAATAAGACTTTATATTCAACCTTGTAAGTGATAATTTTCTTCTTTATATCTTCAAATTTTAATTTTTGTCATTAATTTACTATAGCTGTAATGTCTATTTCTGCCCTTTACTCTCCGATGAATATAGTGTAACCTCCACATATATGAACTGATTCGTATTGACTAATTTTTTGCTCATCACATCTTTCTAACAGCAGCTTTCTAACTTTCTAATGCTGTAGTATTAATTTAATCAATTTGCACACTTCGAGTCTCAAAATCATTGGATTTTTATCAATCAGAATGATTGTGATCAGTATGATCAGTAATCAGTTACTGATTAAAAAGAGGCAATACGAAATAGCGGGTGACATGAACGTTAAAGCTAGTGAAAGTCGCCAGTTACTCATTTCTTCTATTGTATCATGCTTTGGAATAATTACGGTATCCGATGAATAGCGACAATATTATAATCATTTCTACAATTGCTTAAACTCTCCAAATTAAACCAAAAAATCAAATCATATAATTCTGTTTTTCTAACGGTCGAAGATGACGGTTCCAATTGAAAAATTCATTGGTGAACGTGTCTGTATAAATAACTACCGAAAATCAAGTATTTTCTTAATTATTTTCATGTTGTGCGATACTTATTAAGATAATGTAGACCATCTCCCCCTACCATCGAGGTTACACCACATTCCTCCGAGACCTATCATTTTTAACGAATAATTCCTTTAACTTTCAATTCCAGTGAGTATTAAGCCGGAGCTTGACCGAAAAATGATTTCCTTTTTCCAGCCATTTTTACTACTTTTGTAAGCCCATTGACTCTATATCTCTCTCTGTTTCCCTTACAGTTCCCCCAAAAATTAGCCCATTCCATGTAGACCGGAGTCTACATCTGGGCGAGAGAGCGACTTTTACCTGCTCTGTCACTAAAGGGGATGTTCCCCTCTCCGTTTCTTGGCTAAAGGATGGAAGCCCTATACCGTCTTCCTCCTCCCCCTCTGCATCCTCCTCATCTCCGTCCTCCTCCCCCGCTTCCTCCACATCAGGGATATCAGTGTCCCACGTGGACCAGTTTAATAGCATACTTCTCATCGAGTCCTTGTCTCCGAGACACAATGGAAATTATTCCTGTGTGGCACAGAATTTGGCCGCCACTGTATCCCACACGCAGGAGCTGATGGTCAACGGTAAAATGGGACTCACAGGAGAAGGGGCTAAGGGCATGGGCGCGGAGGGCGGGAAAAGCGAAAGCGTCGACCCACGAGCGCCGCCAATCGGCTTCTTCGTCTACTATTTTTTTCTTATATTTTTTGAGAAGAAGTCAGTTGAGCGTGGGCGCGGGCTGGGTTGATTTCCCCGAGAAACCGCTCTCATCGCTGCCGTGTTCCCTCTAAGCCTATTCTTCTTATTTCGTTTTTGAAATCTTATATATTTTCCTTTTTTAGCCCTTCTCTTTGTATTTTTTAATCGAACTTTGTTCTTTTACGATGTTGGTATATTTTCATTCTTATTTACATCTTCGTCCATATGTATATATTTATAGCATAAATGTATCGGTGTAAATGTGTGCGTATGAGTGTGAGATGTGCTCTGCCTTTCAACCTTACGGATACAATGTGCCTCTATTTTTTACTGCTACAAAAACCTAGGATTTTTGCCTTTTTGTAACTGTAGATCCATTACCCGTGAGCGATGGCTCACAAGGAAAGACGCTTTCAATACTTTGTTTCGTTAAAACTTCCAGAACTTTTGCTTTGGGTACTAAGGGCAAACATTCCATACGTGAGGGTGAAAGGTAATGGTTGGATTGAAAAGGCTTCCAGGCTTGCTACTTAAAAACTTTGTCTATAATTTTATTATCTTTGTTATCTCTATATATCTCTTTATCTCCTTTATGTCTTTATGCAATTGCGTATTTTTCTCATGTTATTTTTCTCTTTCTCTCTCTCTTTCTCTTTTGGGAACGGTCTCCTTCAACTGCGTATGCCTTCTTCGCCCGATGACACCTCTTTCACCTTCCTCATCCTTTTCTCGTTCACACGGATCCTTCGCTCCCCTATTTCCCCTCCCCGATCGCTATTTATCGACATTCCGCTCACACTCTCTTCGCGCCTAAACATTTTCTCCTTCCCCCGTCCATTAAACCATCAAACACTCGTTAAACTCACCCGAAACGTCTGTCACTTGCACATCCATTAAAAATATTTTACCCGACCTTGTTCGAAACTGATGCATACTTTTATAAAACCTCTCATCCTTTCCTACATTTACACGGCAACTCGCTTTTATTCCGATGTTTCTTTTCCCTTCTCTTTTACATCCATCCCTCTATGGACCATTGATAAACTACCAACTTAATGCCCTTCACAACCTTCCAAATATATATATTATATATATCAACAAAATTTCGTTTTACGTGACACTTCGGTCATTTCTTGAACACGCAAAATAAAACAAAATAACATCGGAAATAAAAAACGTAAACCAATAAACTGGTCTTTTTCCTACCGCATCTCTACCATGTACCTCTCCAACATTTCCTCCCCGATATTTACCCCCCGATTTCACCCCCCAAAAACACCCATAGTGCCCCCGATAATCGAGCCGTTCTCCTTCCAAGAGGGCCTTTCTGAGGGCATGCGCTCCCGCACTGTGTGTGGAGTGAGTCAGGGGGATCCCCCCCTAACCATCACCTGGCTCAAAGATGGCCTGCCGCTCTTTGGAGGGGTCGTTGGCAGCGGCTCCTCACCCTCCCCCTCCTCCTCTCTCCCCTTGTCCTCCACACTCCTCCCGGGGGTGTCTGCTTGGCCCCTGGACCCTTACTCCAGCCTTCTCAACATTTCCAGTCTCTCCTCTTCCCATTCGGGCGAGTACACCTGCGTTGCCTCCAACCGAGCGGCCGAAGTTCGGTTCAAGGCCCGACTCCAGGTGAAAGGTAATTAATGGAAACGGAAAAGAGAAAGGAGAGGATGTGTTGGATGTGGCGAGAAGACTCTTTTTTAGAGGTTCCGCCTGTTGTGGTCATGGTGTAATATCACTCCAGGGCTGTCAAAATGAAAAGCGCTTGTCCGTGACAGAGAGCGGCCTTGTTTGTCTTGGAACTTGGAGATGAGTCTGGGTCTGATGTTCGTCGATGAATAAAAAGAGTATCGAGGGTTTGAACATGTTTACTTTTAGCATTTTTCTGAAGGAGAGAAGAACGTCTGCTAAGAGTATTACGTTTTTCCTCCTCTCTGTGTGAACGTTTTCAGAAGTCAGACTCCTATAGATAAAGGAATTCGTAATCAGAAACAACTCAAGATGAATGTAAGAAGAAACTAATGTCTAATAAAATAAATACTGAAATTTAACATATGCTTTAAAATCGCAATTTTATCTATTTGAATGCTACTGAAAAATCTGTTTCTAGATCAAGGACAAATTCCATTTCATATCATCTCTTTATTTATTTTTCATTATGGTTATCATTAATAGTTTAAAATAGTTTCCAATAAGGAATATCTAGTAATGATTAAGTGTATACATACGTAAGGAATATCTAGTAAAGAATGAGGGTACCTTCCTTTCTCTTAGGAATTATTTGTGTTTCTCTCCTAATTAAAATGTTCAAAAATTCCATAATATTATATTTCTGATGAAAAGATGCATTTTTTATCCTATTAAATATTAAGAGTTGATTCAAACAAACATATCTATGACTAGCCTTATATAATCTAATAAATTGATTTGACATAATGTGATATAAAGATAAGGTCTCAAGAGGGTAGATCACAGAGCTCAGCTAGTAAACCTATGCTCTTACTATAGTAGTATATTCTTATGAATCGGTTGCAGATACATTCTCTCAAAGCTTCAGTAGTTGTGCTGAATTTAAAGCTGCACTTTTACTTGAAAAAAATGTATTTCTTCAAATAATACATGATTGTAATGTATAAATAATTTATATATTCTGAAAATGGTTCATGAATCTGAATCAGAAGATAAAGAATAGAATATCTTTTGAGAAATATTTTTATAAATAAGAGAATCTATTTGAGAATAATTTCTATGAATAATAAAATATGAATTTACTAGTAAAGGAAATACATTCTGCATGATATACAACTATTTTCTTAACAGCAACAATATTCCTATAGATAACATATTTTGCACCTACTTTTGTATCATTCAGAAAGGTCTTAGTTGATTCTATACTATCAAAAACTCTCAAATCTGCCACATTTATCTAAGTTTAAATAGCATTTATTTACAATGAAATGAAACAGCAACATTTAGATTTAATCATTTAGGTAGCAATTTCTTTAAATGGTAAACTTTCTGATATCATAAAACTTACATACTCTCAGAAATATCCTGAACCATATGAAAACCTGATTAGAGGTTTGCATTAATTAATTACTATTGGCTGGACAATACATTCTTTGCTTGCATCTCCAAAGTCAGGGAGAAGATAAATGTTGAGAAACGAGAATAAGTAGACATTATTGCTTGAAAATAAGTTACAAAACATAATGTCAATGCAAATTCAAATTTAGCAGTAAAATGCTATATTTTTTCAACATTGTTGTTTAGGATAACTTGAAATGTAGTATGAACAATGAAATATTTACAACTCATCCTGAAATTCTTGGTGATGCTATTGTGCCAATTTAGATTTAAAGGATTTGTAATCTTCCCCCAAATCAATTTCTTCTGCAAGTTTTATCTAGAAGTCCAAAGTATTTCATATTTGTATCATTTTAGCTTCTAAATCTTCAATCAAACATTAAGATAGTGTTTAGGATAAATTCCCTTAAACATGAGAATGTTTATGTAATTATAAATTAAGTTTTACCTTTGGAATTGCTCCAAATATTCATGTTAAATATATTAATTGGTTTCATTTTACTAAATATCTATAATGTATCAGTATTGAAAAAAAGCTCCAAAAAGCTATAGTTTGGCTCAATTATCAACTATCTGCTTTTTGGGGCTTTTTTCAAAACTAATGTATTATGACAGCCATGTTCTTTTTCTTTATAGTTACTTATACTGTATCTCAAAGATTATAGAAGGGTTTTCCCTAAATTACAAGTACCCTATCATTTTAACCTTTCTATTTAGCTGAATTATTATCTTTCCTCAATTAAAGTTCTTGAAGCCATATAAAAATGTTATCACATTTGAAGTAAAAGTTAGGTAAATAGTTGCTTTGAAGCTATAAGTTTAGCATTCCCTATATCATAACAATTTTAAAACCGGTCGCTCAGAGTAGTGCAATTTATTCTACTTCAATAAATATTTATTGTTCCAGTTTCTGCTTTTGATTATGTATAAGCAATCTCAGTACTGCGAAAGGGTTGGTCATACGTAGTGTAACGTAAACTAATGTAACAACAAATACCCTCCCTCTTCTGCAGCTTTTTGCTATTTCCCTGCAGCCACGGACAAACCCAGAAACGGCACCTGCCTAATCGGGGCGATACACAAAATTAATTCGCACTCCCAAATAATTTCGGACATAAACAACTGAAATGAGCTTGGGTTCTCATACATATAGTCTTTATTTCGTTGTTTTATAATAGGATTATCCTTTTTGATTACTGCGATTAAAAAAAACCTTAAAAAAACTTACTCTGCTTAAAAATGTTAATTGTATAAATGGAATGAGCACTCAACAATCCGATCCAACAAGTATTGGTCATTGACGATTTGGTCTCTGAGATATTTTTCCGTGGAAGTTATTGTCACGTAATTTCCCTAATACATAATGCATTACTTATAAAGTTGGGTATGTAGAAGTTTATCACCTACTTTCTATTCCTTAGCGTAAGCAACAATTGATCGCACAAAACACTACGATTTTAAGCATTTCTATAGGTATTGATATGCTTATTCATGGGTTACTCAATTTATCACTTCCTTTGTGGAGACCCCCTGAAGATGGAGGCTTTGTCTCTGAAATGATCATTTGGACTTTCTAAAAATCGGTAATCCGGAGCTTCCCGTTTGTCTCTTAGCGCGAGTCCCGCTTGCCNAAATATTAAAAATCCTTTTGCATTCTTATACAATTTTAATATTTACTGATGTTGCAACCTTCATTTCACATTTTTAATGTCATTACGGCAATTAGGTATGCATGCAAATACCAAGCATTTTCATCTTTTGTTCAAATTTATGGGAAAAGAATAACTCCTACTTTATTAATGCATTAAAACACCTTTCAAATTTTTCTGTTTTAAAATATTGGAAAGAAGCGCTTTGGTATGCTTTTCGTTTCTTCTCTGAATCTTGGGTTGTTATATCTTCGATAAATTTTTGGTTGCTTTGGCACACCCTATTGGGAAAAATGGACAATCATGGCACCATTTGGTCATCTCTCTTTTAAGGTTTGTTCCAAAGGTAATTTGTGCACTTTATGTTTCTTTTTACTTGTTTTATCTAAACTTATCATGTAATTTGCATGATTCTATTTGGCATGAACTGCTATATGTTTTTTTTTGATGTTTTTATCAGTATTATATTAAGTATTTTACTGTTTATATGTTTCAATTACATTTAAATATTTTATCTTTCATAAAATTTTATAATTAATTTGAAATAAATTCTTTTCTTTTGCTTTTACTATTTTTACTCTGCATTACCTTTTTAAAATATAAGGCAATCTTGCTCTAATTAAATCATCAATTTAAATAAAATAAATCTATTCTCTACAAAAATAAATTTTTCATATTCATATGTGTTGATATGCTAAACATTCACTCCTTTCAAATAAATATCCAATATAAAGCATACTTGACTTGCAGCTTAATTTGGTTCTAGCATATTGCATCATGATGTAGAATGTGATGTTGCACCACTGTCTTTGTAATGTATTTTTCTCTCCTCTTGTAGCTCTAATAAGAATTTAACAGATATGAATATTTATATTTGTCTCCTTTCTCTTAAACAGTCCCTCCAAGGTGGTTGGTCGAACCTGAGGACACAAGTGTTGCACGCAACAAAAATGTAGTGCTGCAATGCCAAGCTGATGGGGTACCTAAGCCAACTATTGTATGGAAGAAAGCTACTGGTAATTGTAATATCTATATAACTAGTTAACAGTTACCTTCAGATTAAATAATAGGATTTTTTCCAAAACTTGATAATTTACATCAAAACAGATTTTTCATATAATATTCATATTGACAGCTGACATTCACTAAAATTGTTTCTAGTTATATAAACTAAACATTGAGCATTTATTTAGTTAAAGAAAAGAGGGCTGTCTGTGCCACCTTAAACAAATAAGTAATTGATGCATTGATAACAGTATCAAGTTCTCATGGTCAACCATAAACACACATTGACACACTACTTTGTAATATAAATTTCACTGTGATATTTTCAGGTGGAAAGTCTGGAGATTATCAAGAAATTAGAAGTTACTTACCATCATCTGGTTCTTCATCTTCATCATCTTCCCTTTCTTATCCTTATTTGTCATCTTCACTGCCTGTAGCTCCATCTATGAGGATTTTGGAAAATGGCTCATTGTTGATTCAGCATGCCAGGGAAGAGCAAGAAGGGTTTTACTTATGCCAAGCTAACAATGGAGTTGGAACTGGAGTTGGAAAAGTGGTCCATCTGAAAGTCAATTGTACGTATTGAGCAATAATTAGAGTTCATAAATTTACTTGTGATTGATGATTTAAAATGTAAAAAGACTCATTACTCTTTTTTTCAAACTTATAAATCACAATTTTATCATTTGCATTACTCTAAGTAATAACAGATATCTTTTCTGATGAATTAATAATGCAGAAATTATAATGGTATAAATTTAGGACCCTTCAAAAATACTTAAATAAATATAGAAACTCTTCAGAAATTTGATTCCTGATGAGAAATTGACCTAATATAAACATATACATCATGATAAAATCATTTCATGAACAACCAATAACATATAACCTACTCTTCTTTCTAGTCTTTTTAAATGAGACTTCATCATAGAAACCATTAGAATCATTTTATGCATCTCAAAGAATGCAAAAGGTTAAGACTAGCCTAATGATTTTTATTTATATTTTAAATTTCACAATGTAAATTCTGTTAATATTACTATTTTTTTCTAAGCTAGGGTTATGTGATGATAATCTGGAAATATTAAGTAGTTGTTCATGATATCAAATCAGTGTGCCTTAGAATGTGAAACTATATGCTCGTCAATAACTTTTTGTCATTATCTTTTTACATGAGATCTTTCTAGTGTGCATGTTCATATGTATTCCTGTATAAGCTACCCATCTAATTAAAACTTCTCTCTCTTTATAGTAGTCAAGGGTTGTTTTTTTTTAATCTTAACTTACAATCTTATCTTCAGCTGCCCCTTACTTTCCAAGTCAAACCCAGCCAATCACAGTAAGGAAAGGTGATGTTGCTACATTGCACTGTGAAGTAGGGGGTAACCAGCCAATCAGCATCTTATGGCTTAAAGGACTGGATGTACTCAATCCTTCTAGTAACTACAGGTAATATATCAGTTTTCTAAACTCAGTGTAGTATTGAATGAGGTTCTCCTTAGAAATATCATGTTCATTTTCATCTTAAAGACACTCAGTGAAGCAAGAAACTAGCCCTGTAACATCAGGTCAGATGACATCATCATCATTACAAATAGCAAATATAGAGGGGAGTGATGGTGGGCGCTACACATGTCAAGCAAGCAATGCCTTTGGCAGAGATCAACAAGTGATTCAACTTATAGTTCAGGGTAATCTTCAAATAATTATCATTCCCGCTTCAACCTTCATTATCTAATATTGAATTATTGACACTTTTTTCATATGAAGCATATGTTATTAACATAATGTATGCAAAATTTTAGAACCACCTCCAAGTCCAACCAGGCCTGAGGCTGCATCCATCGGAAGCCGATATGTAGATTTGAAATGGAAACAAGGAGAGCCATCAGCTGCAACCATGAATGCAAGAGATCAAGGGGCAATATCATTAGAAGGAACGGAAGTCCACAAATTCATACTCCAGTATAAGGAAACATCTGGTATGAATTGAAACAATATTCTTCTGAATAACAGGAAGTTATTTATGAATTCCTAGGTCTTTATGAATCAACTCCTCCTCTTTTTATTCCCTGTGCCAATGAAAATTGTTGATCTGAACAGTTGAAATTCAATGAATTATCTCAAAGACACTGAATAATTTTCGTCTTAAAATTCATACAAATATCATTGTCTTTAAAAAATGACTCACTGACTTGAAAATAGGATGCTATAATTATTAAATAATTTTATCATCATTGCATAAAATATGGATCCTT
>KZ308460.1:617215-654708 GCA_000376725.2 Ladona fulva | reverse complement strand
TTATATTGTATAGTGATAATCCTAATATAAAAAGTAATATTTATTCCAAATAACTCAATATAAATAATCTTTCAAACATATATAAAAGTATGAAGTCATTGCTTGGGATTATGAGAATAGCCATGTACAATATAAGCTGAAATATACATACATTCTGTTAGACTTTTAACTTCTACAAATTTTCAGAACCTTGGTCATCTGCAATTGAAATTGAAATACCAGTAGGAGGGAGTGATTCAAATACTGGACAGGGTTCTCACCATGGATGGCAGCCACCACAAGGACCATGGAGTCCTGTGTCAACCAACAGCGGATTGGGTCAATGGTATCATAAACGGATAGATTCTCTCCGCCCAGCCACACGTTACTCTTTCCGAGTGGCTTCAGAGGGTGCAGGTGGTAGAGGAACATATGGTGAAGTGCTGGAAGTACGTACTGAACCTCAGAGACCTTCAGCACCTCCTAGGAATGCCATCCTTCATCCACTCAGTTCCACCAGTTTGCGCTTGTCATGGAATGCTCCGCCCATAGATGCATGGCATGGGGATGTTCATGCGTACACAGTAGGCATTCGAGATGCTAGGTAAGATTTATTATTTTAAACATGAGTTTTAGTCTTCCATTTTAATCCATCAGATCATCTGGTAGTGTAAAAATTTACTTTAAAATTGAGTTCTTGTGAGATGCGATGAAAGATTTAATTCAATAAACAAACGTTTTTAAAATACCAATTGTATCCTTTGTACTTTAATATGTGTGACTTCCATTCTTATGAATACAATTTTGAGGGTTGTCACATATGAGCTATAAAATATGTAAATCATTTTTGAAATTTTTCTTAATAGGAAATTACATAGTAATTACATAAAATATAATACATAAAATTCTTTTGGGAGAAAAACAAGAAAGCAAGCAAGAAGCAAATGTTGTACTGCTGAATTGGATTCTTATAGCTAAATACAGGGTGACTGGTTATCAAATATTCTTGGAGTTTATCACAGAATATATTTCACTCATAAAAACAATGCCTATATAAACTCAACTGATTGGCGGGTAACTTTGTGGTATTCCATGACAAATATGGAAGAAATAAAAAGGAACCACTTTTCACAAATGAACCTAGTTCCTAATTTATTTAAAAACATGGTATTTTGCATAGTTGTTTTTAAATAAATTAGGAACTAGGTTCATTTGTGAAAAGTGGTTCCTTTTTATTTCTTCCATATTTGTCATGGAATACCACAAAGTTACCCGCCAATCAGTTGAGTTTATTAGACGACTAGAGGTAAAGTTAAAATTTGTTTTCTCATCATACTTGAAACTCTAAATGCATTTTTCTCGAAACACTGTTTTCCAAAACGGTGGACATCATATCTCGAAAATGGTTCGATGTATATTCATCAAATTTTCACAAAATTAGTGGAATAAAGATTAAAGGTCATTGGTGATCTTACATTTTTAAAATATATCTTCATTTTTTAGTAAAAAGCGTAAGAATTTCAACATTTATCATGCATTCTTCATACTGGACATTAAGGTCCAGTTAAGCAATTGTCACAATAAAGGGAACTCCCATCTAAATGTTTAAAAAAAATGTTCTTTTGACATTTTAATAAATCTTTGAACATATATCTGGTTTATATAACATAATTATGTGACTCATATTTGAAGCTACATGAGATTGCTCATAAACACTTATCCAGCTCAGTGCACTGTTAGTAAAAACATTATATTCATTCATTCATTCACTCCTCGGTCGCCGTAGGGTAAAGACGCGTTTCTAGGTAGCTCCGGAGTGGAAGGGAAATCTGCGGGATGGCTGGAATTACGTGTACTGTTTGCAAAAGGAAGCTCACGAAGGGAGTTCAGTGTGTTAAGTGTGAGCTGTGGTATCACTTTAATTGGGGGAAAGTGCAAGAGGAATGTGAAGAGGATTGGAGGTGTATTGGGTGCGGTAGGGACAACGAAAGGAAGAAACTGGAGGAAATGGAAGAGGCAGTATCAAACCTGAGAAAAGAGCTGGCCGCGGAGAAAGCGAGGATTACTTGCCTTGAATCAGAAAACGAGGAACTGAGGAAGCAAAGCTGCGAAGGAGAGGGATGGATCCAAGTCGAGAGGAAGAAGAATAAACAGATAGATCCTGATGTCTTGGTGATGGGCGATTCTCTGTTGAGGTACAGCGTTGACGCTTGCAGAGAAAAGGGGGCGATGGTGGAGTGCTACCCGGGCATAAGGGCGGATCAACTTGAAGAAAGGATTGAGAGGATGGGCAAGAATAGGCAAGAAAAGGTGGTTTTGATCCACGTAGGGACTAACGATGTAAAGAATGCCGAAAGTGAGGAACACGTAATTGGACATGTGTGGGATTTGTGTGCTACGGCGAAAGAGAAGTTTGGAAAGGCAAACATTGCAGTGAGTGGAATTGTGAGGAGAAGAGATGTGCCGGATGCTACGATTCATTATATAAACAATGGGATTGAATGGGCATGTAAGGCAAAGGGATTGACATTTGTGGATCCAAATTGTTGGCTTAGTGTGAATGATCTTGCAAGAGATGGGCTACATTTGAATCGGGTAGGAAATAAAAAGCTTGGACAGCTGNTGTACATACATAAATGTTTATAATTGAGTTTTACTCCATAGTTAAAATAAAAAAGTTGAATATTTTACTTTTTGTTTTTGTGTAACTTTCTCATTTGGCTTCAAGTATGAAATTTAAAATTCCTTTTTATTATTTTTGTATAGGGTTATTATCTCCTGATGACACTAAACCCATTTACTGCAATTTTTTTTCCTCGAGTCTTAAAATGGAGTTGCCGTTGTGAGGAATCTTAAACTTCTTAGTATCTCTTAAAATATCATTATTTATTGCATCGCTTTAAAGTACTGACTTCTTAAGTTCAATTTTGAATTATTTATATTATCATTTGTAATTATTATTGTTACATGAATTTCTAGATATAATATTTTTATTTGATTCCCATTGCTGTTGCAAAATAAGTAAACCCTTTTGTATAGTCTCACAGGATTTTAACATCCACAGAGCATATATATCTACTCAATCATTCACATTTCCCTATTATGTGTAATTTAGGGCATTTAAAATTTATTTAACATAATGTCAGGGTAATTTATCATTTCCCTGATGAAAAATATACTATATAACCTGAGGGGGAAAACAGTAAGCAAGCAAAACAGTATGTAAGTGGATCTGTGAGAAATATTTCCTGAGCCAGATATGTGAGAGTAAGGATAGGAAAACCAAGGCCAAATTTTCAATCAAAAGCATTCGTGTTAGCCAGGAAATTCCATTATTTACAGTGATGACTGCACTGATAAAACATTGGCCAAATGGAGACTTTAGAATTAGAAGAATATTTACATTAATAGACCACATATTTTGAGTTGTTTAATACATTTTCTTATTTCAAAATTTTCTGTAATATTTTTTTAACCAAGAAGATGTTGATTTCAAAATTTGACTTCAAATTCACTGCAAAATACTGGGTCTTTGATGCCCTATAACCTGAATTTTGCTTGAAGAATAAGTATCTATGCTACATGGATAATATGGAGATATATTTCTTTATATTACACATATTCTACAGATAAATCACTGTAACTTGGCAGATGATGTTACTGGAGAGGGGAAGAATGTGTAGGAGAGGAGGAATGAGAGGTATTTCCCACAGTACATGATGCTTTCACTTGGATTAGTCCAAGTTTTTGCCCCTCAAGGAGAAAGGGTTTTCAATTCCCTTGTGGCTTACAACCTCTACATCCATGTGTAACTCTGCTGACATAGTGCTCTTGGCTTTTTCAGATTTCTCCATTTCATCCCTTTCTTTGTTTATGATTTATATACCAATTCATGCTACATAAATACTTCCTACAGAAAATATTAGCCAAATGAGAACAATCATATTTCAAGGAATGATAAGTGTGAAAAATAGCAACATGACTGGGACTCGAACCCAGATATCCCACTTTCTGGGCAGGTATTCTAACCACTGAACTACCATGTCGTGTCTCTTCCACACTGTTAAGGGAATGCTTTTGTGAGCATGGCTAACAGCCTCCACATTTAGTGGCATGAACTGCTGCCTGAGGTCCTCACTGAGGCAGCCAACTCACAAAGCAGGTCTTATTTCGCTATTTTTCACACTTGTTATTCCTTGAGATTTAGACGCACAACTTCAATGTGCAAAGTTAACACCTTTATCTCAAACCTTAATCATATTTCACTTTAATAATTCCAAAGATATTTATACTTTCATCAAAAGTCCTAATGAAGAAATTTTCATTATAACAGTTGTCAAATGCTGTTTAAATACTGCTTTCCCCAATACTTCCTCTGCCATATTGAACATTTTGACTCTACAACCAGTTATTATTCAAATTAAGGTTTTAAGAATAATGATCATGCTGAAATTGCTATTGCAGTCATATATCATTATAGATGTTTCATCAATATTATTTGAAATTAATAATATCATATGTTGTTTCTATTTAAAATATAATAATGCTAGTTACATTTATACTACCCCCCTTTCTAAATTGAAAAGTTACCTCATTTTATATTTTATTAATATTTCTTTAATCCAGTTTTCATAACTGTTAAAAATAAGGTTAGGTGCCATCTATTTACAAATCCATGAGACCCTGATAGTCACTATTAATATATTGGGAATGAGCTGAACCTAAAATGAAAACTTGTACTTACTGCAATGTGTTACAGGATACAGGATCGGATGTATATATGGATGTTTATGCTTCCAGCAAATACAAAATTCCTATCAAGTTTTGGAAAATTAGATATTTATAGCTTCCAGCAAATGCAAAATTCCTATCAGGTTTTGAAAAATTTAACTTTTTTATTATTTTCATGAAATGAAGTCTAACACCCCTATTAGCAGCAAATATACATAAAATATCATTATTTGCATTGCATTTTTTTTAATGTAAAACGTTTAGTAAAAAAATGGCAATTTTCATTGCAACTTCTTTTTTTTACATTTCACCACCAGTAAGTTATAATCTAATCAAAAGAAGGATATTTTGATGAATTAAAACAAAATAATAATGTTATAATTATATTATTTCAATCCTATCTTACATAGTAACAAGTTTCACTTTATACACAAGATTTCCATAATTGTTAATTAGATATCATTGCTTTTATAACAGCCCTCTTTTTTAAGATCATGTGATACTTCAAAGCAAAGATAATTATCAATAATCACACCATGAATTGATTACATAATACCAAGGTATATTGGGTATTTAAGCTACCAATTTTTGTCATGAAGGAATTACATTCTCAACTAATATATTAAATTATTATGATAGATAAGATCATAAATTCCCTCCCTTTGTATCCCTAAATTAACTTTAGGAAAAGTATTTGCTAATCCAGGACACCTATTATATAGGATTTTCATGCATTTATTTAATATGTTCTGCTACCCATATCCAAAGTTAATTTTGCTTATTATTATTTTTTTTTAAAGTTCCGGATCAACACACTACAACTTTAGCACATATCCAGTGGAAGATGTAGAGGATGATAGTGATGATGAGTTGGATAATGATAGAAAAGCAGGAGGCAGAGGTATTGGCCTTGACATTGGGCCAGAGAGTACTTGGGAGGCAAATTTACGTCAGCCACAATATGAACAGCATCTGACTGGGGGGTCTGGATATCACTTCTCCCTTATACTGTCTGGATTGAGACCTTTCTCACGTTATGCTGCTGTAGTACAAGCTGTTAACCAGGTTGGAGCAGGACCACTGAGTGAACCAGCTGAAGCTCAAACTCTAGAGGATGGTAAGGAGTGAGCAAGAAAAATTTCACAGTGAATGATATTGCTGAATTTTATTTAAAAGTCATGCCATTTTTAAAGAAGTTTTCAAAGATTTAAACAAAACTTGAATTTCCTTTGGAAACCTGGTATAGACAAATTTCTTTATTTGACCATCTTATCTTCTTTTTCTTCACTAATTACAGGATACGAAATGACTTATAATTGTTAATATCACTAAAATATTGTAAAAACAAAATTATATAATCATTGTTTCTTCAGCTGCCAAACTATGTTGGTCTATGCTCTATACTAGACAACATTTTTCTGGCAAAATCAACTTTAATTTGCTCAGAGTGAAGCTATATCCCATTTTTATCCTGAGTAACTCAGAGAAAAGTTATGGAAATTATATAAATATATCCTAGAGATAGCAGTTAACAAAGCATCAATTTATTATATAATACAAAATCAATTGAGTAATGCAAGAACCTAAATCAACTTACTAACTGATGGAGTGGAGATACATCATCATGATAATAGTGCATGGCATAAAACATCCTATCTATTTTGTTTTGTACTCTATGAATTAATAAATGCATTATGATGTTCAAATTCCTTTCAGTTCCAAGTATGCCTCCTCAGGATGTCCGATGTGCTGCATTGACACCTCAATCTCTTCAGGTCAGTTGGCAGCCACCACCATCAGCACATGCTCATGGGATTATTCGGGGATATAAACTCACTTATGAACCAGCAGATGAAGTACTGGGTGAGTATAATTTAACTTTGTATGATAATTGGATAAAGTTGCCTCCTCTTCCTTTTAAGGGTTTATTAGTAATATTTTGCAGTCTTTCTTGACCTGATGTTGATGTTTTTGCAACGAAACTGGTAGTTTTTAAAGTAATATATTTGGAAACCATAATTATATGCTTATCTTTCATTCGCAACGAACAGAATCATTAATGATAAAGAGCAACTATTAGGATAGATTTCAACTTCTTGATATGAGTGATAAATTTTATCTTTTGTTAGAATCAATCTTGAATTTTCTTTATAGGTCAGTTAACGTAAATTATTGTTAATTCAGCCATATTTAGGATTATTTTCAAAATTTATGCATGGGCAATAAAATTAAAGCTAAATTATTCTTGATTATATAAATTTAACTGCATCATCACGTAATAGTTAATCATACTAAACATTTGACAATATTCTTTTGTATCATAACTCAGCCAAACCTTTTACCTTAGTTTATAGATTTTGTAATTTCCTTGAGTGTTCCCATTTTACCATATCACTGCAACAGTTCCATCTTTCGTTTACTTCAGTAACGGCTAAATCATATCATGTTAATTTCTAATATTCAATCTCCTTAACATCTGAGAAGGCAAAATTTCTATTTCTATTCTCAAATTTATTCTCATACAGATTGGGTAAACTAGTAGGGAAACACAAAAATTGGGATGAACATGGTAGAAAAGATCCTATTGGATATATATAGCATACATACATTTTAAAGTCTGTGAATAATTGAATGATTTCTATATTTAACAAATGAAGCTAAATTCAGTCACCTCTAACTGTATAATACTTTTTATTCTATATAAGTAGCCATCCAAATTTATGGGGATTAAAATGCCAACAACTACATTTCAACTCAATTTCTTTTCCTTCTTCAATAACAGAATGCTATCAAATTAAACACTAAACAAGATGATGTCTTTAAAAGTACTACAACATCTTATAACTTTGAATTAATCAACAATCTCTCCTTACATCTTGTAGGCTTTAATGTGTTTCTCATCTTTCATTTCTAGACCTCTGTTTATGTGTATTGTTAAATTTATTCTTAACTTTACTAGATTTTCTGTTTGTGGTCTGGTTTTATTGTATATCTCATACCTACCAGCTTTTAAGCATATTTGGATTTACTTACTTCTTACAAAATTATTTTACAGCATCAGCAATGGACAAATTCTTCAATTGAAAGCTGCAGATTTCTCTGTTAAACAATATAAGGATATGTACATCAGTGGCCAAGCAAGGAGAAAAAAGTGGAAGTCTTTGTGGAAACATCATCTCCATGGATTCAAACCAAGTCACCAGTATGTCCAGAGCTTGCAGTTAAATGAACTGACTAAAAGCTTATACACTATTATCTTGCCTGTCATCTCTGGCACTGATGTAGTAGCCTTATCCTCTGCAAACACCTTTTTGGAAAGCCATTATCTTTAGTTCCTCAAATGGATTTATGATAACATATAGAATGGAGTCACTAATACTATCTTCTTAAATTTTCCATGACTAACAAAATGGCTTATCCAATCTACCTGACTGGCTTCTGTAGCTTTTCTCATTACTTGAGCAATTATCACTGTGTATTCTGATTATTTCAACAATAATATTCTTGATCATCAACATTTAACCTTTGTCATTCCCTAAATTTGAGATATCTAACTGGTACAAGGAACTCTTTTACATATTTTTCTTTTAGTGCTTGTTTCATAATTTTTGTTTCATCTTTGAAACAGACTGATGGAATTTCATTTGTGTATTTAATTATTATATTTACCTTATTTGAGGTCTTCAATAAGGTTCAAATCAGAAGAGTAGACATTTTTTCATATGAACATTTTACATCCAACCTGTTATTTAGGTACTTGGAATTTTTCATTCTGATAATAAAAGCATGATGGCAGAAATTCAAAAATACATAGCTACATGGGCTAAAATACTCACCCACATGATTCATTTCAATTTGATTCCAGAAATCATAAGTTAAAGGCATTGCATAAGCAAGGCATATTTCATAACCGCATTTCTGATGAATTCCTGTTTCACTATCATTTTGGAGACAGTTTATTATATATTATATTGTATAACATATTTCCATTACTTATCAGATACATGGTCAGAGGAGAATTACAAGAATAAAATCTTAAATGGCTTATATATCTATAAATACATACAAAAATATTTTCCCTCTCATGGTAGTTTAAAAATTTTTCAGTTGATTGTATTTCTCATTGACAGGGATTCTGTGCAGAAGTAAAAATTGCTTATTTAGTATGAATTAAAATACTACTAAAAATTCTCTTGTTATTTTCTTATTCTTGAATCTCTGATAAATAACCCATTTCCATCACTTTCATTCATCAACAATTCTTGCAGAAATAATGCCTGAATATTTTATGAATACATACTGTTTCCATTAACTTTACCTATCACTTGCACTTATGAATTGCTTGGAAATGCATACACTTGCACAGATCTATTATTATATTTGCATTTTGCAACAAGATGGTTTTAAGTTACACATAACCTAAACATATATATGAAAGGCAAAGGTCTGGGTTTAGTCTTTTCCTGTAGACAGTACACCATCCATCCTTATCAGTTATAAGAGTTATTCTAAAAAATTCTTTAAAATAACAATTTTTCAACACAGTTTTAATGTTTAACTTTCTCCAACTCTTTACATTTATACTTCATGAACCAAGTAACAAAATCTATGTATGAGATAGAGATTTGCCTCCTCTTCCTGTTAATGGCTAAACTAATGCAAACTATTGCAAACTCTAATCCCTGAAGCACCCATTTCATTCTATAAGAAGTTTCAGGTCATTAAAATAATTTATGGATGATTTAATAAAAATTCTAATTTGCTGGTAACATCAAATAATTAATATAGTTCATGATGGAGGTGTAGAAGCTGAAAAAACTAACAAAATAATAATTTTCAGCTACTACAACCACTGAAAGACAATAAGTAGTTCAATCATACTTAATTTAAAAAGCCAACTGAGATAGAATTAAAATGAACAAGAATCATATTAGAATTAAAGAACAAAAAATATTTTAGAATAATTATGATGCGATAAATTAAAATTTGGCTCATAAAATTCATTAAGTTAATGACTGCTTTCATTTATGAAATGACAATACAGAGCTTTTTATAGGAGGGCAGTTTGCAAAAATATGAAATCATTATGTATTAATTTATCTTAGAGCATGATGTTACAATATTTTCATGCACTAAGATAAATTAATTAATAATGATATCATATATCTGCAAACTGCCCTCCTATAAAAAAAGTTTATTTGATAACATATAACTTATACTTTCATTTTCCATTATGGAGTATAAGTTATGATAATATTTATAAATAATTATGGACCATTCCAAAGAGTTGTTTGAAAACATTTATCCTTAACTTAGTAATATCGCTTTAGGCTATTTATATACAAAAATGTCTGAATTAATTTTGCTCAAAATTTTAGCTGGTGAGGATATTTGGGAAACAAAGAAAACCACAGCTCTTACTACAGTGTTGAGTGGTTTGCAACGATTTGCAAATTACAGTCTAAGAGTAGCAGCTTTCACAGGAGTTGGTGATGGTGCAGCAGCTCCTCCAATCCACTGCCGTACTGATGAAGATGGTAAATTAAAAATAAAAAAACTGAGTTTTTCTCTTCTGGTGCCTTTGAATTTCATTTAAGTAGTGACTTAGACTCAAATTTATTTTTGCTTAAAATTTTTCCAATAAACTATCATTTATATTGAACAAATAACTATTTCATCCATGAACTCAAAGTATTCCTTTCATTTTAGTGAATTTTACAAGAAATAAAATGGCTTCTGGAGTTGCCTAAAATAATGAATATTGATTATAACTCCCTTCAGATTTTTTAAAACTGAAAACCTTGATCTTTGGATATTTCTATAAATTGAAAATAAATGAACTTTCAAGAATGTACCTCTATCATTTCTAAAATCAGAGAATCTTTGTTTTTCAGTTCCTGGTCCTCCTGCTGATATTAAAGTAGTAGTCAGTTCACCACAATCTCTCCTTGTATCTTGGTTACCTCCAAAAGAGCCAAACGGTATTATTACCAAGTACAATCTTTATAATAGGTAAGTAATAATGAGACCTCAGGTTATCCATGTGGATATTGCATTTGTATTTGATGAAAGTAGTCCCAGTTTCAAATCTTGGTAGGATCCTAAAGTCCTGGGTTCAATCTGATTCATGATAAAACTGAATAAAGATCCAGTCTTGGATGTCTCTCATACACTGACTATGTGTCTCTATTTCAGAGATGAAATTAACAATTAACTTCTAAAAACTCATTTTCAGAAATTTTAAATTTCAATTTGATATATGCAAAAATGACAAAATCCATATGTATAACTTTTGAGGACATAAGAATTTTTAAGACTGAGACAAATTTAACATATTCATGATAATGTACTGAGTAGTAAAAAGGAAAAGAATAATATAAAAAATATGTTTTGGCCATCTATATTCAAACTTTTTACGATTGATATAACAATGAATCTTTTCTTAGAAAGGAGAAATGGTAGACTTTAACTCCTTAGCTGTGGGAAACGTTTTTGTATGTTTGTCTAAGGCAACTAACTGTAGGAAAAATGTTGTTAATATGTTTCACCTGCACTTTCTTCCCTCCTCTTGTCCTTTCTTAATTCAATGACCTTGCCTCTCAATTAGACACCCAAACACTCACTCCTCCCTGATCTGGAACAGGAATATCCCACAGACTTCACTTCCCTGGGGAATTCCAAGTTTGGTAAAGCATCCTCCTCTTAAATATTTCTTAATATAAAATTAGCCATTATTGTTGAAAGTCTAGATACCTCCTAACTGTTTGGTATCAAAATAGCAAACTGCTATGGAAAGAAATAAGGACTGCTTATTCTATCAAAGTTTCTCATTGAATATATAAATGATAGGTAATTGTATCTCCAATAGAGAAGTAACCAAAAGTGCTCAACAATAACCCCTGACTGCACCAATAAGAAAGAGGTCTTCCCAGATTATAGGGGATATCTACCTCTCACAATTTTCCTGTGCCTTCAGAGGGAGAAATACTCCCCTTAATTTTCTCTCCCATGAATTGTAGGAAAAAATTTAGCCCCCTGCAGCTAAAGGCTTGATATTAAAGAAATTAAAAAAATCAAATGATACCAAAAGGTTTGATTATAAGATTTAAATTTACTTTCCTTTTCTTTCAGAAATATTTTGTTGAACAGTTTTTAAGTATTTTTTCTTATAACTCAGAAATAATGCTCTGTTATTTAATGGGATTGGTTAACAAACAATATTAACAGTAAACTAATTAGGCAGTTTACAAAAGCTATATGGTATGGTTTGATTGCATACATAATGTATGCAATCAAACAGATTTTAGAAAATAATTTTGACAACAAAGATACATACTGTATATACCTATAAATAAGGCATAAGATCTGGATTTTTCTTGGTATATTCTTGTATTATGATAGATCAAGAATACAGTCCCAAAAACTTTGCTGTATCTAATACATGGGTGTGTTTTATTAGCAGTTCATTGTTTTTAGTTATCATATATTTCCAATTTGTATAATTTGCTTTTCTCTTATTAGTCTAGCAAACATGCGTATACCATGATTCATTTCAACCAATAGTGAATTTTTTATCCACTCGGAATATTTCTGTCCCAATGAATAGTGTGTAAAAGTGACTGATATAATTTTTTAATTCTCTCTTACTAGAGTTGTGGATGGTAGTGGGGTCATTGGGAGAGGAATGGGTGATGGTGCTTTGGGAGTTCCTGTGGGAGCTGGTGGTCAGCAAGGAAAGCGAAGTCTTCCTGGCACTCACACCTCATTTGAAGCTAAGGGGCTTACTCCTCGAGTTGAACATTCTTTCTGGGTCACTGCCACAACACGTGCAGGAGAAGGAAGATCTACCAGGGTAGCATCACTCATGCCTACACCAAGAGGTTAGCTTTATTCAAATACAAATTCTTTCATAGTGATTCAAAATTACAGCAGAAAAGCTCAATTCAAGTGTTTCATGGAATATCATTTTATTTTTCCTTGTGAATGCAGTTGTTCCAAAAATTCTTGAAATAATTGATGTTTGTAAAATCTTTAAATTTCACTCGAGGAAAAGAGGTTTACTCACTTTGATATAGGTAAGATGTTATTAACAGGTCTGCTACTGAATTCTGAAGTTAGGTTTCTTAGTCTTTTAGACAAGAGATGAAATCAGAAAATAGAATCACTTAAATACATTTTAAACAGTATATTAAATCTTCTTGATAAATAATTTACCAAGTACAGTGACAGAGTGGTTTGCATGCTAGTGCTAAAATCCCAAGGTCTTGGGTTTGAGTCCAGGCAGATCAAATTTTCCTGATTAATGAATAGTGTTGTGTGTGTGTGTGTCACTTGTAAATGTTGATTTCTACCACTGTAATTGTCCAATAAATTAATATTAGAGGAGACTTGGGGAAATAAATAAATAAAATAACCAATTTTGATCAAAACATTTTTTTACCTTTAGTTCCTGCCAGGATCTATTCTTTTGGTGGGCAAGTGATAAAACCATGGCGGAGTCATGTTTCCCTGCCATGTTTGGCTGTTGGATCACCACCTCCTTCATCTTCTTCTGGTCACTTGCCTAGAGCTTGGTTCATGGACTCAGTTCCTATCCAGTCCACAATGTCTTTTTCCTCAGGCTCATCTGATTATTCTGGTGACAGTGCTTTAATAGGACATGGAAGATTTAGAGTGGAGAGTAGTGGAGCATTGACTATTCGTGATTTGCATCGTTCAGTTGCTGCAAATTATACTTGTCGTGTCGAAAATGCTGATGGAGCAGACTCAATTTACTACTCATTAATAGTCCAAGGTAATTTCAAAAATTCTATTAATTAATTAATCTCCTTAAAAAGTGTAAGTGATTGTAGGTATAATTCTTTCAAAATTGATTCTTTCAAATTTGATATGCTATATCAAAATATTGATCGTGGTAGAATTTAAAATTGTGATCCAAAAAGTTGTTAATGTAAATGTGATAAAATAGCCCCAAAATTGTCCTAATTTTGTAACTAAGAGTTTAATATATGTCTGGCTTAGGTAGATGATGTCAAAAGCAAATGTTACTTCTTGTTATTATTTATTTTTCACAATTACTACATCTTGCTCACTTTGATGCATTTCATTTACAGTGCCTCCTTCAGCTCCATCAGTATATGTTACAAGCACCACTACATCTAGCATAGTTGTTCATTGGAAAACTGGAGACACAGGAGCTGCTCCTTTGACAGGATTTACTCTCAATTATAGGAGGAACCACGGCGAGTGGGAAGAAGCTCAAATTACTCGGCATTCAACATCCTATCAGCTAAAAGTAAGCTGCTAAATATAGCATGTACTCAATCTTCATAACATTTGTATGCAAATCCTGGAAGTTCAAATGAAATAATGAATATTCATGCTATAATTATTATAACTTCAGGGATTATCTTGTGGGA
This sequence comes from Ladona fulva, assembly GCA_000376725.2. Lineage (NCBI taxonomy): Eukaryota > Metazoa > Arthropoda > Insecta > Odonata > Libellulidae > Ladona > Ladona fulva. Next base: position 640,579 of record KZ308460.1, on the reverse strand, counting down.
CTAGCTACCATCTATATCTTACTGCACATAACAGAGTAGGCTCAAGTCCAGCCAGTACATCATTAGTGGCTCGCACTCAAGGAGAGGTTCCTGGAACACCTTCTTACTCTCCTTCATCATCCTTGATTACTTCATCATCAAAAGCTTTCCTCTCTGCCAACTCTACAGCAGTTCGAATACGATTGCGGTTATGGCCTGATGGAGGATGTCCAATTCTTTATTTTGTAATTGAAAATCGTCCTATAAATCAGCATCAATGGAATTTAGGTAAGTTTATTGCATTATAATAGTTCTCCATTGTATCTACTTTTCTTATAATATGGCAATGCTCTTTACAATAATTTGATTATTGACAAATATGCATTTTGCATAGAAAAGGTGCATTAGTAAAAACTCTTCTTTGAAACTCTGTATTAATTTTCATAAAATCTCTTCAGTATTTTCAACAATAAATTCTTTGGTTAGAAAAAAGCTCCAAATAGCCATTGTTTGCGAGCAAACTAACCGTTGAAGAATTTCCACCAGCGGGGGTTGGGGTTCTCCGTGGTCGTGCTTGTAAGAAAGTATTGTTCTCGATAACTCAATTAATAAATCAATAATTCAGTTATTCTTCTCTCCTGAAGATGGCAACTTAGTTGTCGAAATACGTATCGAGAACAATACTTCAACGGTTAGTTTGCTCGTAAACAACGGCTATTTGGAGCTTTTATCTAACTCTGATGTCTTACCACAGCTGTGTTCCTTTTCCTTATAGATTTAATAAATTCTTTAAAAATTATATTGCAAATTTTTAAAAGAGATGCATTAAGTGTTTTAAATTATATTTTATCAATAATCATTTGAATGAATCTACTGCAAAAAAGAAGCAATAGAATACATAAAAAAATAAACTACCTTTAATATTTAGGAGCTTCCAATAAAGGCATATTTTTACATAGTAAACAGTTTCTTTGTGGCAATTAGAAAATGACGGAACTAGATTGTGAAAAATGAATTGTGGAGGAAAGAGAGAATATCATAAGCAAGGAAATTAAATTGGAAAAGAAGGCCACATGATGAGTGATGAGATAATGAGTTAATGAGAAATCTGGAAATCTGAGTCATTTTGTAATAAAAATAGATGTTTTAGAACAATTGATTTGCTTTTAAAGAAAAATAAGATATCTTATAATTTTTAAAACTAATCTCAGCTATTCTTGAACCATTTTCTTGATAGAATTCTTTTATAAAATCTCATTAATCTTAATTCATACCATTTTACCTATAATAGTTACTGTGTATAATTTCTTTTAAAGTATCCAATGATGTAAAACCTGGAAGACGCTACACTCTTTATGGTCTTAATCCAGCAACTGTCTACCGGTTAAGAATTACTGCGCACAATATGGCAGGATCATCAACTGCTGAATTTACCTTTGTTACATTAACAAAAGATGGAGGTAGGTATTTGACAACATTTTATTAAAAAGAGATTATTGCTGTATGATTACTAAACCATAATAATTTCTATGCACATAAGAAAAAAAATAATTTCAAAAACTCATAAAGCTTTTGGAATCTCACAACCCATAAGGGTCTGATGAATTGTGAGATTCCAAACATTTGGCTCTGTGAATGATTTATGAAACAAACAATTTGCAATAATCAGTTAAAAACAAATTTTTGGCTCTCTTTTGGAAAAGATGGATTGGATTTGATATATCGATCTTCAACTGGTCTATCCTGCTTTGACTGCTATTCATAATAATATAATTCATTAGGATTGATTATTAGTTGTATCATGAAATTATTCTTAATGCCATATTTATCTTTCAGCATTATGCATACTCATTAAAATAATACATTAATAGTAACTTAATTTTAAGGATTTTCAAATGATTAATTCAATTATAAGGATAACCTCTCACAAAAAGTTGAGAATAAAATGCCAATTTAATGACTAAAATCTTACAAATGTTCTTCTCCTTTCTTAACTAGTATCTCCCTCTCCAGAATTAGTTAGGCTTGCTGGGGGTATTGGTATTGATGGCAGTGGAGGAGGAAAGAGATCATTACTAACAGATGTCCGTGTTGTTGCACCTCTTGCTGTGTCCACAATGGCTCTATTAGGAGCTGGCGCTGCTGCTTGCCTCTGCTGGAAAAATAGTGAGTGATTAAAAATTGTTATGTAATACATTTTAAATATTGAGCTCATACTGAGTATAAAATTTAGATTAGCAATACATTGTCATCAGAATTGTTGGTTGAAGAATGGCTGTATTTTAAATAGGGTAAAATAATCACCTTGTATGCATAGGAATCCAATTCGTGAAGATGTGAAAAATAGATTTATCAAACGAACTCTCATAAATAGATGAAAATACTCCTGTTTCCATCAAACAGGCCACAATACAAATCATTCTCACACAGAAGAGTGAGGATGAGGTAATAACCTGTGTTAACCCTTAACCAGTGACATGGGATTTTTGTCACACAACCGGTGACGTGTGGTCTGGCAGATCAAAATTTTTTAAATATTTATAACCTAATTGAATGATACCTTTAACAACATTTTATAGTTTTAAATATCTAATCAGTTTTCTACTGATTTGGATTTCAATGTAGTTTTATGTTTATAATTTCAAATTATCAATTATAAATCATTTTTTGAAAATAGTTAATAACTTGAAAGGAAAAGGTTTTTTTTCAATTAGCATCGCATATCCATAATCAGCAGCTTTTTTTAAGATTAATGCCTTTTATGTATTTGCTGGTATATTGAATAATAAAACTTTGTTGAAAAGCATTTTATTTATTGCATGTTTCATCAAAACAGCAAATGTGACATGGGGTATCACAGACCACTCTTGAACTTTAATCGCCATTTTATAGTAATATATGAGAGATAAACAAAGTGTGAATAATGCTATGTCCTACATAAAATTATATAAGAAAGTATCATAAATTACAGATTTTTTGAAAATCAAATATTTTTATTCACTACTTGAAAATGTCTGCGGTCCCTCAGATTGCACATCACAGGTTAAGGATTAATGTATATCATCTTCAGTAAAACAAGTATATTATATGTACATCAGAATGCATATCTGAAAACTCCCAACTGAATACAAGAAACGTAAAAAAATTTCCTCTAAAGAATTAGAGAACCACTCCAAATTCAAAATGTAAAAAAGGGACAGAAAGGTCCAAATAAAATGTCACCAATGTAAAATAAAAGTTTAAACAAATGGTAGATTTAAATATGAACTCAGTGATAAACTTCTTCTACAAAGAAAGTAATGAAAACTACTCTTTCAACATCTAGAAGAAATTTCTAAGTAATCATCGAATGAAATGATTGTGATACAAGAATAAAGTTAAGGATTAAAAAGTTACAAATCAACAAAGATTTCATTATTCGTTTGAAGGAATAAGCAAAATAGGAAGTTTTGATGTTTACTATGGAAAAAACAAGCAGTCAATCAAACACTTGCTGAAAATTACTGATAAATATAGTGAGAAAATAAGATAAATAGTTTGTCAGTAAGTTTAAATTAGTCATCAGGACATATTAATTTTCTTTACTCATGAACCAATGGAAACTTGTTTTTTGGAACAATAGTTACTCATTGTTAATGTTTCAAATGACAAAAAACAATGGTTTTCATTTATTTCATGATGAAAGAATCATCTTCATCAGTGGAAGAGAATTCCCAATGCCTTTCTTCAAAAGGGGGAGCTGGAACATCTACTCTATCAACATCAGCAACAATGGATAACAAGCAGAATGCAGAAACTCAGATTCGTGAACAACAACAGCATTCTGCCTGTGGAGCAGCAGAACAAGCATACTATGCCACTATACATAAAGTGGCATTAGCTGCTGCCTCATCATCAGCAACTGTGGACAAAATTCCAGGTTATTATATTTCTAGAACTCTGTGATAACCCATTAAAAAGTCGAGAATTTCCTTTCTGGCATATTTTATCTTTCTGCATTTTTTCCTTATTTTATTTTTTCTTTCTAATAAACTTCAAATTGATTATTCCTGACATACTTAAGTACATTTAAAGCAAATTTTGCTGAAACTGTTGAAAGAAAAATATTATGAAATTATTTACTAATGTTAAGTTTATAATCATGATTCTTTATTATCTTTATTTCCTGTATTAAACAATGAAGAAGGTATACTACAGTAGTTTAAGAAATCTTGAACAATTTCATACAGCTCTTGTAGGGCTTTCTACTTATGTTTGTCAGAACGATTTCCATTTTCTCTTTTGATTTTGATAGAGATATGGAACAGTTGGTTTCTTAGCTCAATGCCGTTACATAACACTATTACAGAAACATCTGAAGATATATCTCCATATGCAACATTCCATCTTGGAGATGCTGGAGCTGGGAATATTCCAAGTGGAGCTGCCCCAGGCCATGCCCATCTACCACCATCAGTTTTGCCATGCAGTAATACTTTACTACATAGCTTCATTTATCATGAGCAGCCCTTGACTGAAGGGTGTGCATCTCCACCACACCGAACTGTAAGCTATCTTATGATCTTAATGTGAATTCCTTTCTTTCTCATGTCTTAATGCAATCTCATTTGTAGAGTTTTATTTGGAAATATAAATGACATATTTATTTGCCTATTTTTAGATAAATAAGCGTGAAACCACAGTTATTACCTGAAGAAAGTTATACTAATTTTGTTCCCATTCTTTTATTAAGTATAAGCAGTATGTTGGAAGCCAACATGATGCCTTTTCTCTTCAGCCTGCTTCTCATCGTCGGAGGGAAGGGAAAGGAGCATCTTCATCAGGGGCTGCATCACTGCTCACATCAGGTGGTAGTGAAGGCTTCCATTCCCCTGATTCATTGGATTCAGATCCAGATCAGCTGACTTCTAGTCGCACAGAATCATCCATCCAGCTTGAATGTGGAGCAGTTGTAGAGGGTGGTAGGGAAGGAGGAGTTTGTAGAGTAGGAGGTGCCCAAGGGAGAAGTAGGAACAGTGAGTGTGGTGCTGGCAGTGGGGGAGAACACAGGAGGAGAAGAGGTGGCTCAGGAGGTGGAGGGCAGAGTAAGCATTAACCATTGAAAATAGTATTCTTTCTCTAGAACAGTAAAAGCAGGAATTTCAATCTAAATATATGTTTTTGTCAATATTTTTACCTGTAAGAAAGTGTTTAGCATATTTACCCCTACAAAAATAAAGGAAAAGTGCAAAATAAGTTCATCAGAGTATGGAACAAAAATGACATTTAAATTAAACACTTAAATTTTTTCATATGAATAACATAAGCAATGGAGGAACGCATGATATTCATTAAGTGTGGCTTTTACTAAAAAGATACACTTAATCAAATCTCACCATAGCCTCACCTCCAGTCCAAGCATGATATACATGCTTGAATTTAGACAAAGGAATGAAGGAGAAAAAGTCTGCTGAAGCTGGGAATAGTGGGGGACCCAGGTTCATTTCCTGGCTATGGCAGACTTTTTCTCCTTCATTTCTTTGTCTATAAGAATAACAAATAAATGTAATTTACCAATTCATGTTACAAGCAAAAGTTTAGCAAAGAATCCATGAAATCCTATATCAAAATTTTTATCTAGAGATTATTTACACAACTTACTTTTTTTTAAGGTCTGAAAAATGGATAATATCTAGCATAAAAATCTCAAACAGCTTAAATTTCAATGAAATATAATAGTAAAAATAATATAATGAACGAAGTTAACTTTTCCCAATCCTTTCATTCTATACTTAATTTGACTACATTTACACTTCGTTTGTGGTTGTGACCATAGATGGTATATATATATACGAGGGGGAGCCAAATGAAAAACTTAAGTATTTTTAAAAATTTAATTTATTGAACAAAATTGGAAAATAAGTATAACATTTCTCGAAATAGTCTCCATTACGTTCAACAAACCTCCTCCAGCACATAGGATGTGCTCGAATTCCTCTAAAAAATAAATCTTATGGTTGTGTGCACAGCCACTTGTGCACTGCCTGGTGTACCTCTTCATTGGAACGAAATTTCTTTCCTCCCATGGCCTCTATGAGTTGTCCAAGTTGGTTGCAACTGTTGCACAGGCAGTAATAGGCCGAACATTTTCATGCTGCAAAATTACATCTATAGTCAGACAACCATGTCGCTTTGATCTGGTTGCAAGCAGCAAAATTTTCAACATATTGGAATATGATGCACTGGTGATGGTGTTTCCCCTAGGTGTGTAGTGTTCTAAGATAATGCCTTGTTTATCCCAAAAGAGAGTCAGCATAACCTTCCCAGCAGATTCCTGCGCCCGGAACTTCCTGGGTTTTGGTGATGAGGAATGGCGCAAATCCTTGCTTTCTCTTTTTGTTTCGGGTTGGTAGTAGGAACTCATGTTTTGTCTCCTGTAACGATTCTCATGAGTAAGCTACCACCTTCTGCTTCAAAGCACCTCAAAAGTTCTTCACAGGCATCATTGCGTCGCTCTATCAGTTTTGGAGTGAGCTGCCATGACACCCACCTTGCAGACACTTTGTGAACCTTGAGCACGTCATGAATAATGTGATAAACTGTGCTATGACTAATGNTTTCAATGTAGTTTTATGTTTATAATTTCAAATTATCAATTATAAATCATTTTTTGAAAATAGTTAATAACTTGAAAGGAAAAGGTTTTTTTTCAATTAGCATCGCATATCCATAATCAGCAGCTTTTTTTAAGATTAATGCCTTTTATGTATTTGCTGGTATATTGAATAATAAAACTTTGTTGAAAAGCATTTTATTTATTGCATGTTTCATCAAAACAGCAAATGTGACATGGGGTATCACAGACCACTCTTGAACTTTAATCGCCATTTTATAGTAATATATGAGAGATAAACAAAGTGTGAATAATGCTATGTCCTACATAAAATTATATAAGAAAGTATCATAAATTACAGATTTTTTGAAAATCAAATATTTTTATTCACTACTTGAAAATGTCTGCGGTCCCTCAGATTGCACATCACAGGTTAAGGATTAATGTATATCATCTTCAGTAAAACAAGTATATTATATGTACATCAGAATGCATATCTGAAAACTCCCAACTGAATACAAGAAACGTAAAAAAATTTCCTCTAAAGAATTAGAGAACCACTCCAAATTCAAAATGTAAAAAAGGGACAGAAAGGTCCAAATAAAATGTCACCAATGTAAAATAAAAGTTTAAACAAATGGTAGATTTAAATATGAACTCAGTGATAAACTTCTTCTACAAAGAAAGTAATGAAAACTACTCTTTCAACATCTAGAAGAAATTTCTAAGTAATCATCGAATGAAATGATTGTGATACAAGAATAAAGTTAAGGATTAAAAAGTTACAAATCAACAAAGATTTCATTATTCGTTTGAAGGAATAAGCAAAATAGGAAGTTTTGATGTTTACTATGGAAAAAACAAGCAGTCAATCAAACACTTGCTGAAAATTACTGATAAATATAGTGAGAAAATAAGATAAATAGTTTGTCAGTAAGTTTAAATTAGTCATCAGGACATATTAATTTTCTTTACTCATGAACCAATGGAAACTTGTTTTTTGGAACAATAGTTACTCATTGTTAATGTTTCAAATGACAAAAAACAATGGTTTTCATTTATTTCATGATGAAAGAATCATCTTCATCAGTGGAAGAGAATTCCCAATGCCTTTCTTCAAAAGGGGGAGCTGGAACATCTACTCTATCAACATCAGCAACAATGGATAACAAGCAGAATGCAGAAACTCAGATTCGTGAACAACAACAGCATTCTGCCTGTGGAGCAGCAGAACAAGCATACTATGCCACTATACATAAAGTGGCATTAGCTGCTGCCTCATCATCAGCAACTGTGGACAAAATTCCAGGTTATTATATTTCTAGAACTCTGTGATAACCCATTAAAAAGTCGAGAATTTCCTTTCTGGCATATTTTATCTTTCTGCATTTTTTCCTTATTTTATTTTTTCTGTATAAAAAATGGAATTTTCCTATCATTACAGTATTCTAGCTAAAATATATATAGGTAGTTGCTTATGTATATGAAGTTAACTGCATAGTAAAATGTCAAAATTAATGTAAACCCTTGAATGAAAAATAGAAACATATTGGATACTCATGGTATATCAAGTGGATCATCATGGGTATGATTAAATATCTTCATGACCTTAAATTTCCATTTATAATGTTAAAATGATGTATGGTGAAGTAATGATGGTAAAATAATTCAGTTTATAAGTTAGCAATTTAGGGAGACCTGATCATGAAATACTTAAAAACTCAAATTCTTATCTGTTACACAGCCAATGAAGATTCTTATTCATGATGTTAGTCATCTAGCAAAAGAAATTCTGACAAGAAAGGCTCTAAAAACAAAAGATCTTTAATACAAGGGCGCAAGGTATTCCTTGATTATTGAAGCCTGAAATGATGAAGAGCAATTCAATTAAATATTTAATTTTAGCCAGCTGTATTTTCCTCTACATGGATATTGTCTAAATATATATTTCTCTCCAATTCTGTATTCATGGATATTACCACAGGTAGACTCCAATACTGAAATGAAATCTTTGCAGAATAATCTATTGTGTAATGTAATACAATGCTGATGGACAGACAATATTTCTGAATGTGAAAAACTTATTATTTGAGAATGTTTGATGTAAATTTCCCTGACAATAGAAATAAGGCAAAGAAAACTTATTTTGGATATTCTATGAAATGGTGCATCATATAGAATTTTTCATTAATAGCTTAATTGTTACATCTAATATGACACTTCTATAGGAGAATCTGTTTCTGTCCAAAAATATTTTATTTATCAATTTCTTGTATTCAACAAATCGGTGTAACAGTGTACCTTATAAAAGTACCTGACAATGGTTCTGGGTGTGATGATAATTGTTTAAATCAATAATAAATCACTGTTTTTTGGCATATTCTTGTGGTACAACTATGCTTTCATCTTACTATTTCTATTATTTGTATCAGCAAGGATGTTCTTGTTGATGCATCTATGTTTTCTTCTCTTTTCGATAAATTTATGTGAATATGATCTTCATAAATATCACAGTGAAGCATCAAAATAAAAATTTTATTGTTGTGCCTTAAAAAGGCTGTAAAACAAAAACACAATTCTTGTCCAGCTGTGCTTAGTTATCATCTATCAAGTAGTTATTCAGAACTTTGAGTTTTATATTAACACAAACTTCCAATGTCAAAGGAGAATAATTTGGTTACAGAGGTATTATGTACTTGTGCTGTAGTATTCAAATATATCTCCAAAAAAATATTTTTTGAAAATTTGGGAATTGATCATGATGCCTTTGCATTGGGATAAAAACTTATCATTATTAGCTTAAGTTTATCATCTTCATTAATCATCATTTGGTGAATTAGTTTGTAGCAGCTCCTAAAACTTTCTTACTTCCTGCCTGCCATCTTCATTCTTGCTCTGATGTTTTTCAATCATGCTTCCTACTATTGCTATAATTTTAATGCTTTTCATGGGCTAGATAACCTATGGTGATAATCATCCTTCATTTAACTCCTAATGACAGCTCAAAATAGCCTTAGCTGTCATGACATGTGCACAAAATGCTTCAAGTAATACTGCACTTCTTTTTAATCTCTTCTGTGACCTTTCATGACTAGACTAATCAACTGTTGTTTATTTCGACATTTTCTGTCTTTCTTCTTGTTGAATTCCATAAATTTGTTTCTTCAACTCTTTCCTATTTTAGGCTGTTTGAAAGAATCATTTCACCAATACAAAGTTTTTAAATCATTCTTTTCTGTCCTAATCCATGAATACAAATATATATCACTTGCTTTTCCTGCAACCACTTCCTTACAGAGGTTGTAGATTCTTAAAATAAATTATATAAATCCAATAGATCTCTCCTTAAATAGTTCATATTTTCCCTCAAGGTTTTTAAAACCCTCTTTACTAAATCTTTCATCAAAAAACCATTTGAAACTGCAACCAATAACATATAAGTAACATTATATAATGAATCCTAAATGTAGATCTTTAATTCAAAAGTAAAAGGGAAGCCATCTGAAACTTTCTGTTTCAAACAAGAGCTGGAAAACAGAGTTATATGTTAAGGATGTACAGCAATAAAACATTTATAGATAAGAAAATAAGAAATTGATATAAAATTGGGAAATGAAAACATGATGTTCCATTACAAAAAAGGCATATCTATCATTCATATAATTGAAATAAATCAGAATTTTTGCCGACCTAAATTTTTGTGAATGTTACTTCATTAACATTATTAGTTACTTTCACATTCATTACTTAAATAAATTTACTTTATTTATTACAAAATATTATGATTATTTCATGATCAGAGTAGATTTTAATATTATTTCATCCTATGGTTAATTTAAAACCTTCTTTACCCAATATAAGGGTCTATCTCATTGTCCATCAATACATCACTTCCAAGTTTATAAAATGGAAGTTTAAGAGAAATTTTAAAAGTTCAAATTCAATGGGAGTTAAATGCAAATGTATCTAATCACTCCAAAATCAAAATTTAAATTTACTAGTTGAACAGCTTCCATTGCACAATAGGCATTTGAAAGGCTAAATTAGCTAGGAATACGTTCCCTGTAACAGAGCTTTTCAACTGATATACAGTGACATATATATGTCTGTGGTATGCTGCAAGAAAGCTTTTCCCATACTCAGCAATAATCAATCAAAGTCTAATCAAAATTAAAAACTCAAATCAATGCTATTCAGCTTGACACAAGTGTAACCTCTCCTATTTTTATCTTTTAAAAAGAAATTTTAAAACATTATTTAAAAATTATTCGGAACATAGAGATTTCTTCTTTTTTATAAATGGGAATTTGAAGCATAGTTAGGGGTACATACTGGGTAATACAAAGCTGAGAAGCTCTGTCCTAAAATGTTAAAAACATTTGAGGGATCATTCTTATTCCTATGAAGCTCAGCTTTACTCATCTGCCTTTCAATGGAAGCAGTTCAACTAACAAATCTTAAAAAATGTCACCTGGAGGTGGCTGGCCCCCTCCAAAGCCCTTTCACCATGGGGCCACCATGTGGGAGGGCAACAGCAGACACAGCACCACCTTCCTCCACCTCCCCCTCCGGTTCCCCCATCTCCATGCTACTCCCAGCAGCTGAATCAGCGGGATGACAACAGTAGTGGCAGCGTGAATACATCCCTGTCAGGAGAGCGGCTTGAATTGAGTGAGGCTGAATGTGACATTGACACCCTGAAGAAGTTAAAACTTGGGCTGCGCTCCTCATTATGGTCAAGGCCTAGTGGGGGTGGAGGAAATGGAGGTGGTGGTGTAGCTTCCTCTGCTCCATCACAAGATTTCTCAATTGCAGTGTGAATATGAGAAGTGGATGAATGATATTTTGGCATGAATGAGAATGTATGCATGGGTGTAAATAATTTCTTGGTGCTGAAAAGAGTTTGAAAACAGTATATCTGTTCTATATTGCCAGTCAAATTTCCTTCAGGAATATATCCCCTCTTTTATCTGAGGCAAAGTGATAAAATTGTTGTAACTTGGTGACAGATTTTTCTCAGGATATTATGAGTCAGTATACTGCCATTTTTAATTTCTCTTATTGTACAAATTTTTGGATTTTATGTGAAAAAGATTTTTATACTTATCCATTTTTATTATATTATTCATTAAATTTTTGGGTTTATATTGCAAGTTTTCACCTATTTGATATTCAGCTATTTTCAAATGCAGATAGACAAAATATCTCCATGAAGTCCTAAGCAATGTCTCAAATGATAGCTGTCTTTGGTAAATACTTAGCCTTGACATTTCAATATACTTCAATTACTGAGAATTTAGATTTTGTCTTTAGTTATCCAAATTTTGCTGATGTGAAATTTATTATCTAATTTTCAGTAACTTATTCATAACAACTTTTCATTTTTGAAACCATTCTGTTTCTGTTTAAGAATAGCTTACAGGCTAAGCTAGCAGATCATTATTAATTCAAAGCAAAAACATCTCTTAGAATAACCCATTATCACTTTGATGAAAAAAGCAAAGTTACTCTTGGTCTTCAAATAGGTTATGTGCTTTAAGCACATGGCCTAAAAAATCTATGTATGTTATCCCATGTACCTCTGTCATATGGTGTGATATGATGCTGTTTGCTCATAAATATCAATTATTATGAAGCATTAATCCTTTTATATGTGTATGTAATTTTGAGAAATTAACTTATTGCTGTATACTCCAACGAATGAATAAAATATTTTAAATATCATGTCAACTTCATTGTGAGTATGGTAAGTATTTAAAACTGAGGGATGAATCTTATACTTATGGAATCAATTATATTTCACTTTTAATAGTTGGAAGATAAAATGCAAGAGTAAACTGGTTTTTAAAATATTGGGAATATCTGCAACAACTTCCCATCCTAATTTAAAAACTAACTTATTCTTAATCTAAAACCCTTCTAATGCTACTAAATGCAAGATTGTGCTTAAAAACAGTATAATAGTTTATTAGTAACTTGTTTTGTTTATCCTTTTTCAGGCAATGTGATTGCATATTGATTTGTACTGATCTTAAGCACAATCAACCAATGTTACTTAAATGATTTCTTATCAAATGATCAATCCCTGTAATCACTTCTTTAATAACATTATTTGCATCCCCTTGAGAGATTTTAAAAACTGACAGACTACAAGATGAAATAGATGAAGAGTGCTGATAATGAATAGATGAAGGTTTGTAAGGTTGCTAATAACTGATAAGATGAAAGTTGGTTGCTTTGTGAAAGGCAAAACATATGTATTGTCTTCAAAAGGAAGGCATCTTCAGGAGCTTTGAATTTGAAGTTTATGTTGAGTATTCACTTTTTGATGTTTTCTTTTTGAGTTTTGTTCCTTTGCAACAAGCATCATTATGAATGGCTGTATATTTTTAATGAAAAATTTTATGACTGAGATTGACATCTAATTATTTGATTATTTAAATCCTTATATTCTGACTCTCTGTGACTGGACCAAAGTCATAATTTCTGCAATGAATATCAGCGTATTTGATTTCAGTGTGCATCTGAAAATTCTATAGCCCTGTAACTCTCCAACACTGGTTTTATAACTCCTCTTAACCTGAGAGGATATTCTATACATAATTTGCTGGGAACAATCAATCATAATAAATATAGACAATCTAATAATAAATGGCAATAACTGAGCCATGAGAAAAGCCTCAGGTAAGCTGACAGCATGAAAAAACAAAATATGAGATTCTGGTAGAAAAATATACACCTGTTTCATCATAATAGACCATCAAAAACTTTTACTTTGAGGCGAGTTCCTAACTCTTTTCCAATGGCTCATTATAGATAGTTAGGTGACTCAAATTTAGACTCATACATAGCAAAAACTTGGGAGCATCACTAGTTAAATGGAATAATTTTGTCATTACACAGATTACATTAATATATTTCTGTGTATATTTATGAATAATAATATACTCCAACATTACTATCAGGCTTTATTTTATTGTTTTAAAATAAAGGAAATAATGGAAAATATTTTACTGAAACAATGAGACCTCATAACCAGCAAAACAGAATTTTTAGTGGAATACATTTCGATTTATGTCAGTAATGGTATTAGGTAAGTTTATCTGTGAGTTCATAGGGCTTTATTGGCTTATTGATGGGGAAAACACTATTAAAATTTGCATTCACATCGGGGAAGGTCCTATCGGTGTTGTGTGTTGATTGACGCAAGAAAGCTCTTCTCTTTTTTTTGTATTATGGTGACTTCAATGTGATACTGCATCTTCTCTGCTCTCTGAATGGAACTAAGGAATATAATTTGGTTAGTATTCTATTGGATAAGGTAAATAATTTGAGATCAGATGAACCTCAATATTACTTTTTGTTTTGTTTTGTTGCTTATGAAGTTAAAATTCATATTTTAAACAACATTGCAAAGGCTTCTTAATGAATTTTACCACAAACCATGGATTGTCTCTGAAAAACACTTATTATTATTTATTTTTAGCCATATTTTAGATTTTAATCAATGTTTGTTGCTGAAAGGATTCCAGTATTTAGTTTTTCTAGGATTTTCAGTATTTTTAAGGAATGGAATACAAACATAGTATTAATCATCCTTTACATCAAGTTTTTTCCTATCTTTCCATTTTTTAATACATTTTTCAATAATTACACAGTAACATCATGTAGGTGTTTTTATTTTCTGTTGCTTTTTTGTTCAGTATCTACTCCCCAACCTCAATTTTGAGTACATGTGCCAGTCAATTATTACATTTTACCTAATGTGGTGCAAAACTCTTTATATTTTACCTAAAATAATTTTTCTTTCTATTCTAATTATGAAGATTGGATTTGGTTGATTAATATCTGATTCCTTTGGAGAAATTTTTTGGTATTTTTCTATGAGTCTTTGGTCTTTCTGACTGCAGTTTTACCAACTGCAAGACACAGGGTCATGGTGCAAATACAAAAGGCAAAAATAAGGGAGTATATGCAAGAATCACTGATAATACTAACTGTTGCAAGAGGGGGAAAATGACAGCAAATTTAGGCTATTAAACATATTTGAGATCATTAATGTCACAGGAAAGACTAAATTTATTAACAATATTATCAATAAATTATTATGAGATTGCAAATTTCGATTTTATCATTGATAAACTTTCTAATATAAAATCAATGGAATGCCATTGATAATTTTTCTGATACAAAAACAAGGAAAGCATTACATTATATTTAGTTTGATTGAGAATTACATAAAATGTATGGCTTTTTCTTGATTCTCATACAAATTAACAACACTAAAACTTACGTAAACTTTTAAAAAGGCTTTTCTAAAGTCAGATAAATTTATCTTTCCTTTAAAAGCATTGTTTCTTTCATGATATGAAAAACTAAAACCTATAATGAAAATGTGTAATTTTTACATGGTGCTACATATTTAACATTTTCTCATATTGCCGTTATGTTTGAGTTTTATTAATATCTATGTAAATTCATTGCATCTGCTTTATAACAATTCTTCATAACTTTAAATAATTTTTTGTCAATTTTTTGCTTGTCTACATGACTATAATTTATTTAATGTTATGTGAAAGTTCTAATGTTATGACAAATTTTTATTTCTCAATTGACTGTATTATATTTTATACCATTATTATATAATCGTTCTCAACTGTATTTTATTTGTTTTACTAACTTACATAGCTTTAATGTATGTAATTTAATGTAAAGACTGTCTAACTTATTAAAAAATTGCCATGTATAGTTAAATGAAATACAATATAAGTATATGTATGATCATTCTATTGTATGTTGTACTCTTGAGGAGTTTAAATGCAATACATGCAAATAATTTGAAACAAGGTATACATTATTATTACTGGAAAGAAATTTAAATATTAGTTTTTGCAAAATTAAATTTCATTAAATTTTGTCTTTGGAAGCATATCAAAATGGAAGGGGTACCTGAATGACTCTCTACCCTGGGTGCCAATAGTTCTCAGGTGTAAAATTAAATTTCACTACAAATATTCCACCTACAAATACAACTACATCTAAATAAACACCCTGCAAGCTACTTTCAGCATGTGGCATGGGATGTAAATACCAAGTGTTTGACTTGCCTCTTTAGCTTACTAGTTGTCACTTATTGTTGGTGGAAAGAAGAAATGCACACAGTTATGGACATGTGTAACTTAATCTACAACTGACTGATTGAGAGCTTATAAAGTCTTATTGAAGTTTATTATAATCATTTATGGGTAATAATGCTTTGAATTTCACACCTTAAACAAAAATGAAATAGTGGACATATGAACTCAGAAAGGTTGTCTATCCCAAAGTAGGATTTTTAAAACCAAGCAATCTGCACTTGTGCTACAGTGATATTATATTATGTAATTTTCTACCCCAATTCATCAATAAAGCAATCCTTCTCTTCTAGAATAAATATAACACCTTTGATAGCTTCTACACTAAATCTTGAGCTCTCCAAAGTCCTACAATGCATCATGCAAAGATGCCATCAAAGACATAAAGAAACTTAGTCTTCTTTTGTTCAATATCTTCCTCAGTAACAGCATCGAGATGAATTGAGAAAAATGAAAATCATATCAAGAAAACAATTCTCTATTGATACAGTCTTCATCATTACTATTGTTGCTGCATCAATGGTCCCTCCCTCATACAATGAAAGTATGTATTTCTAATAATTATGATTTACTGACATAAGGTTAGCTTATGATAAAAAATTTTTTGGTGTTTACATAGTGGAGAAAATATTAGGTAAACACGCAATGGCATTACAACTTATGCATAACTGGAATATTCTAGTCTTACAATGGAACGGTTACTTGACATTTGGAATATCATTCAGGAAATTAATTGCACATATCTGAATGATGGCACTATTTTTATCCTTACTAGCTGACGGAAATGTATAATATTTTTATCCTTCGACCCCTTCTACATTTGAACTTACCTAACCCAAATAAATTGAAAATTATTCGGGTTTGAAAAAAACGCAAGAAAACAAAGAAAGTAAATTCCTTTTCTATATTTGATTACACTAATATGAAAATATTTTAATTTCAAAAATGAATGAGAAATATCAGTTACGATACTGTAAACAGTATCTATAAAAAATTAACGTTAGTTTTTAATTCAATCTACTCATTTTCTCTTAAAAATTTGTAACGAATATAAGATTTCATAAATCTCGGAATATTTTACAATTATTTAAGATTTGTATAAATCGCAGTAGTAATCCTCCCCTTCCTTTACTACCCCTAAAGCGCCACCCCTATCCATTTTCTTAACATAAAAAGGTTTGCAGGCCACCAGCTCGTCCTCTCTTCTGTTGACTGCTGAAGGTTACGGTTCGACCCTGCTGGAAGACTCATCGCTGCCTTACGAAGGACGTCGCCTGGCGATGAAGATCTTAGCACAGACTGTTGGTCGCATCTTTTCGTGAGTCTAATTCAAGATACGTGTTAAAAGTTTCAAATCTTCCTCGTTAATTTTGGTCGTGGTGTGCTTTTCTTTATTTTTACGGTGGTTTATCAGTTCCCGATATATTTGCGAGAATTTTTCAAAGTGAGGTAAATGAGTTAACCGCGAGGTGTTCATTTCAATGAAATAGTAATATTATTTAGGTGCATAATCTCTTCGCAGGGATTTTTATTTGAGCTACACCATGCCGTCATCGCGCGTTGGTTACTCGAACGTTTCAGTTTTACAATAAACATCTCTTTAAACGGCAACTAGAGAGGTTAAATTGTTTCATTCTGATTGCGACATTCCTAGCTTGTCAGTTTTAGATTTGATGCATTTGCTCCGTACGACACGCCTTCGAGAATGAGTTGGTCTGTTAAATGGAATAGTCGTACACATTCGTACATTCTACCAGGTGATCCCTAGAGGGATGAAAATTATCAGTGTCTCGTATTTTCCTAAATCGGGAACTTGCGTACGGATTTCAGTGTTAAGGTTCTAGTTTTTCTCACATATCTACTACTTTGATGCATCGACGTTTGATAAAATTAACAACCGGGTCTGATTTCGTCATAAGCGCTGCATTGCCTTTTGTCTACCATATGATGAATGAATATTATGATGAATTGAACTCTTAGTTCGCATTTGACCATTGGGCTTTTGGGATAGTTAACCATCAGACTCAACCTATGTTGAAAGAGCTATTCTTTTACATGGTCCTAAATTCTCTCCGGTTCAATGTTTTACTTAAAGCAAGTTGGTTCCGAGAGCTTACCCTAAAAGCAAGCCTATAAGCCAATAGAACTTGAAGCGGATTAAGTTGGATGCAACCTTGGGCATTAAACTCTGGTTCGCGTTTAAAGTATAGGAATGGATGAATTAGATTTACTTGACTACCTCAACTTATTTTGTGATGGAGGGTTTGAGCAATTAATGCCGGGATGTTTTGAACGCATTGATTTTGCACCGTTGCGCGAAAAGGTGGCAGGTGATTCCGTAATCAGAACTTGAGACATTTGCTCACATAGTGGCGGGATAAAGCCGAGAGATATCATAATTTATTTTTAGTTCGATCAGGAATTTCAGTGACGCGATGATTGGCTAAGTAACGCCAAGTTTGTGTGACTTAATTTTTGATAATAAATTATTTGCTATATGTTAATCAATTTTTCACTCTGTAAAATAGGCGAAAAATTAACTTTCATCAAATTTAGCGACTTTAAAGAGCGAATTTTCCAAATTAACGTTGAATTTGTTCGCAATTCGGTACTTAAACACTGTAGTCTTCGTTGAATTATGCGCAAGTATCGCGCGCGTTGTCTGCAACAGACTGTGGTGATTGTAACATTTTACTGAGTTTATCCACTAAGAAAATATTTTCGTAAAACAAATTTTTGGCGTACCCTTTGTGCGATTTGTCATTGCAAGGGTTAATTTACTCGGTCGATACATTTGGTTGTTGGATATTTCATAAGTATCTTTTTTGACTGTATTGGATGAAATTCAAATTATCGAATGGCAAATTGTATTTAATGTAAACGTGCTGTATGTATTAGTGAAATGATCAAATAATTCTTCTTAGAAGCTCTAAAACTTATTTTATACTAATTAAGGCAACATTTGAGCAAATATTTAAATTCAAATTTTCAAGACCTTCAAGTCTTTTTGCCAAACATGCGCAATTTTAAAGACTAAAACTGCTACTGCAGTTTCAATTCAGTGAAATATGTACTTGGCTGGATTTCAAAAGCGATGCCTTCAACCTCTTAGTTTCCCCATAAGCCTACAGAACTTGTAGCGGAAAGAAACCTAGGGCATTAGACTAGTTCGCGGATGCTGGGACCTTGTGGCTCAAAAGCATAGGAATGGTTGAATTAGATTTTCTCTACTCCTTCGCTCTTGTATCTAATTTTTTTGTCTGCGGGTTTGATTAATTTTTGCTGGACATTGTAAATGCATCGAATTCGCACCGTTGCAATGAAAACGTGGGAGGCGATTCCGTAATCGGGCCTTCAGACATTCGATCACGTGAGGGTGGGGACACTTGAGGAATATTCAGATTGGTTCCTAAATCCTTTTTCGATAAGGCATTTCAGCGAGGACTTACGTAACCTCAAGATTGTATAGCTTACTTGATATTTGATGATAAATTCATTTTAATACAGTTTATCGTTATTTCACTCTGAAAAACGGCGAAAATTAACTTTTAAATTCATAAATGTTCTCTAAGAGTGAATTCTCCATATTTTAACGTAGAATGGGTACATAATTCGACGTTCTAAGTCCTGCGACTTAGTGTTGCGCCATGCANAGGAGTTCATAAATTGAGATTTTACTGCATTAATCAAAAAATATTGAAATTGGGAAGAAAAGCCTTTTATCTAATAAAATTACAGTAAATATTATACTACATGGAACATAGAAATACTAAAATTTCCAAGGAACATACCACATTAAAACAAGATTTTCTAGAGCCATAAAACAAATCACACAAAAACATGTGTAATTTTACTATAACTTCTACTGCAGGTTCAATTCAGTCAAATATGTACTTGGCTGGATTTCAAAAGCGATGCCTTCAACCTCTTAGTTTCACCATAAGCCTACAAAACTTGTAGCGGAACGAAACCTAGGGCATTAGACTAGTGCGCGGATGCTGGGACCTTGTGACTCAAAAGCATAGGAATGGTTGAATTAGATTTTCTCTACTCCTTCGCTCTTTTATCTAATTTTTTTGACAGCGGGTTTAATTAATTTTTGCTGGACATTGTAAATGCATCGACTTCGCACCGTTGCAATGAAAACGTGGGAGGCGATTCCGTAATCGGGCCTTCAGACATTCGATCACGCGAGGGTGGGGACACTTGAGGAATATTCAGATTGGTTCCCAAATCCTTTTTCGATAAGGCATTTCAGCGAGGACTTACATAACCTCAAGATTGTATAGCTTGATATTTGATGAAAAATTCATTTTCATACAGTTTATCGTAATTTCACTCTGAAAAACGGCGAAAATTAACTTTTAAATTCATAAATGTTCTCTATGAGTGAATTCTCCATATTTTAACGTAGAATGGGTACATAATTCGACGTTCTAAATCCTGCGACTTAGTGTTGCGCCATGCATGCATGCGTTGTCTGAAACCGGGTCTGGTTATTATAACGTCTTATCGAGTTTCTCCACAGAGAAATATTACTCCGTAAAGCCACTTATAGGAATACTGACGATCATTTTGTGCTTTAAGTCTTCGTGTAAATTTTGTCAGTACTCGGGTTAATTTAATCTGCTGCTTGATGTCGATGTATTTGGATGTTGGATATTAGGTAGTTTAACTTTCTTTGAATGTTTTGGATAAAATCCAAATAGTTGTTGCTAACTAATCAGCCAGATCATAATTATATTCGCGAATTGTATTTATTCAATGCATAAATGCTATCCTTATTGGTGAAAAGTTAAAGCAGTTACTTCTAGAAGCAATAAAACGTATTTTCCACCACTTCAAAAGACTGCCATTAAATTGCTTAGATTTTTAAAACCTGTAAAAACGTCTCTTATAATGTTAACTGATTTTTGGGTAAAGTTTCATCTTACCTTGCTGTTGCAGAGTTCTGTAGGCCATTTCCTTGTCATTCATTTTCAGATAAAAATTGTTAATAATTTTCATATAAGGCAATTTTTCCACCAAATGTGTTCCGTAGAATCTCAAATGTGCAATTTTCATGGAAAAACTTCCATTGCAGGCTCAATTCAGTGAAACGTGCACTTGGCTGGATTTCTTACGCATGGAGGAATTGCAGCAAAGAAGAGACCAGGAGATTATTTCTTGTGCTTTATTGAAAATATTTTGAAGTGTACATTTTATTACAGAGATCAATAAAGAAATGTCAGAAATGACCTTTTCAAGTTTCATTGTGAACATGTCCAACTCCTCACCCGCCAACATTTTTGGTACAGTAGGGGACGTCAAACCTGGGCCTATCNAATGTGAAAATGAAAAATATTACTGTGACAGTTAGAATGATCTGGAAACGACAATTTCTTCCAGCAAATTCTACACTCAAGCTTGAACTAAAAATTGAGAAATCATGAAAATATCAAACAATAGACTGAAAATTATAATTCAAGAATGATTGCATGAAACGACTGAGCAATGAGAATAAATTACCAAGCAACAGTGAAGAATTAGAATAAATTTCAAAAGAATATCACCAGGAATGCATAATGTGAAAATGAAAAAAATTACTATGTAAATTACACAAGCCTAAAATATTTTGTAAAGCAAGAGGTAAATCAAACCAGAATTAAATATCACCATGCTCAAATAAACAGAAAATGTTAGGAATAATTGATCACTTGAATGTTAAGTAGAGAAATCTAGAAAATACATTTTTTGAAAGGGATGGATTGCCTTCACTCTTCAGTATTCGCATGCAGAGAGTACTTGGTCTAAATAAAAATTGAAACAAACTAATAACTATAAAGTGCTTGAAAACTTTGTGACCTGTAATGACATATAGATCCAAAGAAAATGCAGTAAAATCTCAATCAGAATAGAAAGGAGTTTCTATGTTAAAGAGTATGCAAAATAAATGCTCCTTAAAACCTAACTCCATCAGTACTTAATGTAATATCAGTAACGTAGTCTTCTCACTACTATTTGCAAGGCTTGAAAAATTTATTACAAGATTTGAAAAAGATCACAATGAAAGAAAACTTTTCTTATAAATTTGTTCAACCAAAAACAAGAGAAAGATCTCTGAATTGAATATATATCTATGGGATACCAAACCCTGTTCAAAACAACAATTAGATCATCAATCTTCTGAAATTTATAAATTTGAAGAATATATTAAAATTTGAAGCATCAGCTGATTTCATCTCACAGAGTAATTAATCTGGCACATTGAGCTACAAACAACTAGAAACAGAACAACTGCCAAACCCTCTCAATTCTTCAACTTTTGAATTTAACCTTTTCAAGTACCTTGAGGGTTGAAATTCCCCACTTTACTTTGGTTCTAAAAGTAAATATATTTTCAGTGAGTTCTTTCCAAAGTCAGCCTTCCATATGCTTTTACATATTAATCATTAGTCTTATTTTAAAAGGCTATCAGATCAGAGTTTCGGTGCATACTCTCTTATGTGTTTACATAATAATCCTTCATATAATTAGTGAGGGCTTGGAATGAACTCTTTTCATATTTTCATCCCCTAGTCAAACAATTATGCACAAATGTATTAGTGAACATAAGGTGCATTCAAATGATTGCAGGTCTAACGAGAGGAATCAAACAATGTCAGATGTATTTGTGTAAATGAACTTTTCAAGGAGTTCATAAATTGAGATTTTACTGCATTAATCAAAAAAATATCTAAGAAAAATATTGAAATTGGGAAGAAAAGCCTTTTATCTAATAAAATTACAGTAAATATTATACTACATGGAACATAGAAATACTAAAATTTCCAAGGAACATACCACATTAAAACAAGATTTTCTAGAGCCATAAAACAAATCACACAAAAACATCCATCTCTAGATCAAAATGGTTCATTATACTTGTATTGATTGTATTAAAAAAATTAGCTTCCTTTCTTTCAAAACAAAATTTGGCTGCTATTGATATCCTCCCTAGAATTCATTCCTATTTGATATCCTCTGAATATCAGCAAAGTTAACTGAATTAGTGATTCTTGACAGGGAATAACTCTCAAAATCTTATAAACTCCAGAATACCCCCAAAGTGTGATAATTACATATTACACATTTTTATTTACCTAATTTATTTACTCATGTATCATTAATAATCCTCAATAAAAAATCTGAATACTTCTTGACACCTCATATTTATATTTCAAATCTTTGATTATATGACTTTCCACTCAACTGAAATTGGTCTTTGAATGTAATTTATTGAAGAGGCAGCATTGCTATTTATCAAACTCCCAAAGTGGCCTATATAATCAGATCGTAATATTATTAAAAACTTTAAACCATGAATTGAATGGTTTGATGGATTCAAGAGGTTCATAACAAACAAATATAGATGAGGGCCTCTTTTTTCTCTACTATTATTTGGAGCACCAAGGAAATAAATCTTTTTAACTTCTGTTTTTGCTACTAAAACATCTTGTCTTTACATAAAAAAGTTTCTCAAATCTCTTCTTTAAATTTCATAAATAAACATCAATGAGAAAAATGATAATGGTTTCCTAGTTATTATATTTTTCTCTAAATGATAAAACTGCCAATTACAATTGGTATATCACAATAAAAGTTGTAATTCTTTCCAAAAGGATAGTGACACCTAGAGAA
>KZ308460.1:590894-617046 GCA_000376725.2 Ladona fulva | reverse complement strand
TGCTTTCAAAGAAGAAGGAATATTTTACAGCATGAATTTGATTCATCTGATAAAATTAATGGTTGTAATCCAATAAATCATATTTTATCTTTGTCAATGCTGTTACACAATCACTGATTAAAATTAACGCACTTCTGTTAAAATTTTGTTTGAATGGTTGGATAAATATTAAAATTATAATTCAAATTATGCTTTGTCCATACAATTTACAACAAAATGCTAATCTCAGCAAATACTGAACAATTTTGACAATGATGATGATGAAATAGATGATGAAGAACATCTAGCTTATTCCTGTTAGTCTACCAGTTTCTCATGGGATATTTCAAATATAGATAATAGTTGTGAAAATCCCTCACTAGTGGATCATTAGCTAAATATATTGGGAAATGACGAATGCATTTGAATTTGCTTTTGTCAAATAATTTGATTTATATTTAAACTAAAAATGATTATAGGATAAGCACTAAGTTATACTATGCCAATTCTTGCAATCTCGAGTTGATGTTCTAATCAGAAGCAGATATAATAGTTTTTTGAATTCCTAGTGATATGTTGTCACTAATGGCAAACATCAATATTTAAGTACATGAATTCTTAAGAGTAATAAGGTTGTGTCCTTTTTGTGTAATTTTTATCTATGGTTACTAATATCAATTATGCACCAGAGTGGCTGGAAGGGTGTTACTAGATCATATATTAAATGAATAAACAAAGGTATTATGAATAAAAATCCATAGTCCACAAGTTCCTAAATGGAAAATGACAACGAATATTCATACATAATGTCATTCCATTAACTCATGGCATCACACACAGTTATTTAGTTCATAACAGATGTGATGTCATCATTTATACTATCATTACATTTTATATAAACTTCCAACCATTACTCAAATATGCATTGAATGATTCCCAGTGGAACAACTACATTTTAAAACCATTCAAATGGATTCACTGATATTCGAAATTGAATAAAGAAAGGAAATTCGAGAACAATTTGACTAGGAAAAATTGTAAAAAATAAAAATGCAAACACACAAAAGTAAGGGCTTACTTCCAAAGACTGTTTTCCTTCCTTGGAGGTGCTATCTGGGCCGTCCAAATCCATTGGAAAATTTCCCTTTCTTCTTTTCTGCACAGCCATAATTGCACAGATGAGATCTTATACATCATCCACTCACTATATTAGATGTAAGAAGAGACTTGTTAGTCTCAATCTCGCCCTGAATAAAGTCCTTTATTATTATTATTATATTTCACCAAGCCACAGGATTAAAAGTAGAAATGAATAATTAGTTTACTGAATTCATAGTGCAGGACTACTTTATATGTCATATGGAAAGTAACGTCCAAGGCTTAACAAATGCCTCACAAAGGGTATTGAAATCAAGATACCTTAACAATTTCAAGCACCATGTTTATGATAAAGAACGATTAGGATAACGGCAGTATAAAGAAATATTAGCTCTCTACTTGAAGCTAAATTTCAGAATAAGCTCATTTACTTAGTACAAAAATTGAAATGATCGATCAACTTTCAAAGTTGACACACCAGTCTGCTCGAAATGACAAGTAATTTTTGATTATGCGAAGCAACTTATTTTTGAATCCCCCAATCCCCGATAGGATTGAGTTCAAAATTGCACACAAGTAATTATTAAATGTATATAAATTAGCCACATGATTTACAAAATCCTTAGTTTATCTTACCTAAGTAATTTAATGGCAAATTCTTCACTAGGTTAAACACATACTTCGTCACATGCTCGAGAGACTCGAATTCAGGGTTGCCAGATCTAAATTTTAAATTACCGCCACCAGATCGCGCTGAGATAGCCCTGGACAGCCCAGATTCTCTGAGTGCTTACTTTTAAACGGCACATGGGAAATTCTTACTGTATTATTGATAAAAAAAGCTTAGAAATTTCGCGCATATGGGCCCCCACCGAGAATAGAACCCGGGACCACCTTCACCAAAGGCGAACACGCAGACCACTTGGCTCTCCGAGAGCGGGAATTTAGTACATAGAAATACCTAAGTAAACGTCTAAAGACATTTATTTCGCAAGTGAATACGTGAAGCAAATTAATTTTGATGCATTAGGAATATGAATAAGTAAATTATTTCGGAATACTTCCTTTTTTTCACATTATTTTCTTATATCAACCATGAGTCATCAGGGTGTGAACACTTACTGCACATATAACTGACAAACAGAGCCGCGCCGTCTTATGGGTGCAAGGGGTGCATTGCACCCGGGCGGCATCTAAATGGCGGCAACAGAAGTGTAGCCAACCATTATTATTATTACAACCACATTATTTGTTGTATTCTTTGTGATAGAGAAGGCTTATCTATGAAAGATTATAATGTAAAATTAAAGACTGGTAAGCGTTTATAGGAAAGAATTGTGGATAACTCCTGACGAGAAAGGAATATCTGTGCAGTGGATTTAATCGAAGAATTGGAATCAATAAATGATTTTCTGGTACCCATAATAAGTCCTCTTCAGGTTTTGGAAAATATATTTTCTAGAGATTTGATCGGAATCTTTCCTAATTTGCAAAGAGCTTTAGGTGATATTGACAATTCCGGAGAATGCTGCCGCTTAAATATTCAAAAGTAATGTCAGTTATTAACTTAAAATGACCATTTATTATGTCAACTCACGGAATATGCATAACTAAGTGTTACTGATGTTTCTTAACCAAAGTAAGCTCGTAAACGAAGTTATAAAATAATGATTTTTCAGAGTCTTACGAAACAATTTTTACCTGAAAATTAGGGTATATAAGGATTTGGTATTTGATTTTAAGGGAGCGGCACATTATGCTCGCACCCGGGCGGCAGATAGGCAGGGCGCGGCTCTGCTGACAAAGATACTTAACTAAATAATTTATAAGAATAAATGAACGATAACATTTTCACGATCCAGATATATTTTTCTCTTTTCCGATATATTTAGCATTTTAAAGTCATTGAAGCAGCCACCCTTACTAGATCAAACACTGAATAGTTCAACCTGACGTTACTTATGGTCTTGGAAACAAAAACTGTATTAAAACTGTAAACTAAATTAAATATAAAAAAGGCTAATAATAAAAATGTAGAGTAACAAAGGTGTTCAACTGTCGAATCATTAAATTTACGTTCGTCTATATTGAGCTGATTAGGGGCAATTAGTGCTTATGGGTCTAGAAAGGAAAATTATCAACGTGTGAAATATTGAATGATCTCAATAAATCATTAGCACAGTGAGTAGCACATGAAAGCAGATGACATATTCAACACAGCCGAAAAATAGAATTTTTTAAAAAACGATCGATGTTGCCAACGAAAAATATGTAAACGGCATAGTAAATATTTTTAATAACGTATATTTCTTAACGAAGAATAATAATTTAAGTTATTATAAAAGTGATGATGTAGCAAACTCAGTCGGGTGTTTAAATGTGTGGAAAGTTTGCCAAGATGTTTTCTTCTCTGTGTTTTGTGTTTTTCATAGTGTGACCCTTTCTATAAAAATAGTTAACATTTAGTAATATCTTCAAGATCTGTCAATATCTAAATTCAGCTGTTCAACATTTAGGGTTCCGCAGTTGGCGAAGAACTTCTGTCGAAGTTAATTTATGAAAGATGTATAAATTACAACCATTGCAATCAAACCTGTTTTAATGGTTCATTTGAATGCTACTATCCTAATCCTTGAAAGTACCTTAACTATGCTCTGTAAGGAAAGGAAATTGAAACACGGTTGTTAAGGAACGTACACTTTAAAAACATTTCATAAGCTGCGAGACGGCGGATGGAGCTTTGGTTTCAATTCAGGAAGTCTCGGATTAGCATCTGCCGACATGCGGCTCAAGGAGTACTTTTAAACCTATAATTAATTTGTTCGTTGCTTCTCTTGTTCAGAGAAGAAAAAAAATGTTCAAAAAGCCATCAAAATTATATTTCTAGTCCAGGTAAACCACATAGTTATTCATATTTCAACGAATATCTTATTTAATTTTGCGCAAACTGCAAATGTGATATGAGGAAACGATTCTGGAGTACCCGCAACAATCCAAGGAGTAGTATATGGCAGTGGAAAATGTAACCTGTGACGAATAATTTCTCGTGCCCTTATGGATAGTTGACGTGTACGTGTACATGAACTTTCATTTGGGATTCTAGAGAGACTGGACTCGGATGGACAGGAATAATACGTATTAAGGCGTGATTGAATACCATTTCCGCAAATTGTCTCCAGGAATCGGAGCAGATAAATAACTAATTTCAAAACTCTCAATTTCAGAAGAAAAAGCCGTCAATTCGTAGTATAATATATAATAGAAGATTAACTCTTTCTATCCTCTCACTTCATGGGGATTGGTTGGGAAGACTTAGGATCAATCGTTTCATTTTCATATATTTGAGGAGATTTACTATTAACTCCAGAATTAAAGGTATAGGATTTTATCTGCTTCTAGATTTTGTGCTTACTAATAACCGACTAATTATGATTAGAAAATGGTTTTAATTTCTCCAAAACTTATAATTCCAAAGTTAAGAAGTATAAAGCACTTACATGATAAAACGTACACTTAAAGTAAGATCAATAAATTGATTTCGATTTCTTAACGACTGAACTAAATTAACTTAGCGTCAAAAACTTAGCGGCGAGTCGTGCGCGACATCGTAATCAGACAAACATGTGTAGAACGCTTCACAGGAGCCAATTACTCCCGGTTTACCTAATCAGAAATCTGGCTACCTTTCTCATAAAACATTTACTGCAGAAAGAAACTTTTTTTAAAGCTTTAGGAGCATTTAAAAGTCTTCCAAAATTTCTTTTTAGCATCTGAAGTAACAATAGACCTTATTCATCGAACTTCACAAACTTCATTCACTAAAAGTACCTCCAGTATATTAATTGTTGTTATTTAATTTTTCATAAGAATTGTGTCTTTTGGAGCATTGCTAAGAATGTTAATACAATTAAGGGGAATTGCACCAATGTATCACTAAAGATAAATATGTAAGTTCATATCCAGAAATATAAAAAAGACTGGTATTCACAGAATGAAACGAGATAAATCCCGGATAACAAAATTTTTATTAGTCATTGCGATGAGGAATTCCAAATTAGACGCCGACCTAACTACTGCTGTGTTAATAAAACAATTAGAACTGGGGCAAAAGAAAGGAGGGTCACTTTTATTGTTAAGATATTGAAGTAATTACATGAATGTACACAAAATATAACTTTCATAGTCTGATCAAATGAATTGATCCAATGTCAGTAAACAACATGCATTTGTTGATACTGATTAAAAAACATATAACTCATATTAAAACACTTTTAACATTGATATAGGAACTTGTTTAAGCTATGAAGGATTTTCACTCATATCATTCTGTATATGAACGATTTCACTCAAGATATAGATTCACAGTCTTGCATGAATGTTCGGTTATCACCATCATTAAAAAATTCAAAAAGAAAAATTTATCTGCTAAAAACAGGTTAACCTGAGTTCAGCATATACATTTTTCTTTGTAAATATTTTAAGTATCGTGATCCACCAGATTTCACTTGACTCAATCAAATATCATCGCCACCGTTATCCCACACAAATTAAAAATGATTTCACGAAGAAATCAATTGTAGGCTAAACAAAAGCGTAACTCACAGAGTTCCACATTTGGATTGCTTGCTTTGTCCAGTGATCCAGCTTGAATGACACAAATCTGTCTCTAGAAGAGTTCTGCTTGAGACCGCGTCCTGCTGGGAGTGGTTTTTGACGAGCTCTGAGTCTTATCCAACTTGAGCAACACGTTCCGCGGTATAAGGTCCATATGTGATGATCTGTGTCTCGAACGCCGAGGCGACGTTATGGGCAAATGCGGATATTCCGCCTGATACTCCCTTTTTGAGTGCAGGGTCATCGATGACTCATAGTTATCATTGTCGTCTTCTGCCCTGTGTCCCACTTCGGCGCCTCCCTCCTCGTTGGCGTTCACATCCGGACTGGCGGCAGGCGAGGGTACACAATCGTCGACCGCTTCTACCGGTCTATACAGATCGTACGGCGACCTCGTCTCGGAGCTTCGGACGTCTTCCACCGAACGCAAGGCTGCGAGTACCGCCGCTTGATGAGGAATGCCCAGTGGGGTTGCCCTTCCAGATAAGTCCCCGCTTCCTCCGGTTCCTGCACCCGCAACGTCCTTAAAGAGATCCATGACGTTGAACCTTTCAGAAACCCTCGGTTGTCTCTCGCTTCCACCGAACATTTGGCTTCGGAGCACGGGTTCCCCACCCTTTTTCCTTCTCTGGAGAGCTTTTTGGGGGTTCTCCCATGGGTTGTCCACGTCAGATCCTGGAGCAGAGTGGATCAAGTCACAGCTCCCCCTTCTCGACCTTCTCCTTTGCTGCAATCTCTCGCCCTCCGGTTTGTCAGAATCTGGAGTACTCTCCGAGTCATCTTTGACATCCAGATTGCGCAGTGGTGATCTCCGCCTGCTGCTGGACTTCCTTAGGGACGATTTTCCAATCGATTCGACGTCTGTGACCGTTCCCCGGGCCTTTTTCTTCTTGCTCTTGAGTGTCTCCGGTTCCACCTCATCACTTGGGGGTGAGTCCTTTCCTCTCTCCATGTTTTCAAAGAACTGCTTAGCGCGCGAGAATCGTTTCTTGCTCTCTGCAGACTTGCGGGGAGAGCTGAGTTCCCCACTGCCCCGTCTTTTCGTGAGCCCTGGTAAATCGGGGGACATTGAGTCCACTGCGGCCGAGTGACGCCGAAGGGCTGTGGTGGGGGCGGAGAGGAAGGATCGAGGGAGTTCGGTTGAATCGACTTCGGAATCAGGAGAAGAGGCTGCGGACGGCGGCGGTTTCTTTTTCTGTATAGGCGCTGTACCTGAGAAGGATGAAGAATATTTATGGTAAATTATCCTAAAAGCGAAAAGGATAGAAATTTTTGGGGTGCAATATAACTTAAATTAACCGTTTGGTGTCACAAATTTGATAATGAAAGCTATCAACATGCTATCAGGTGTTCCCTGGTACCTGATGAAACTTCTTCATGATAGAATAGAATAAATTTATTAATTCTATAGGAAAGAAGTTCACGAGAGCAAAATTTAGGCATATAATTAGGAAAATCAGCAACCTGAAAAAGGTTGCTGATCACAATACAAAATAAAATTTTCTAGCCTCGTGACTTTTCGTGTAATACCATTTTTATCCTTTTCCTTGTAAAAGGAATATTCTAAAAATTAGACAGAGATGAGAAACGGAAGATTAACGACGGGGTAAAATTATACAAAAATCAACCAAAGGAAGCCAGATGGTAGTCTAACATTTTTTACCTCAAATTAAGGATACATTTCAAAGTTGCCGATTCATGAAAAATGAAAGTCCAATAATTAGATCATATATTAAGGAAAGGGTCGTAAGTACATGTTAGAGTGTGGAGTAGAATAACGCAAAAAGTTCGTGTCGGTGATGGTTGTTTTAGTAGGATCTGCAGATAAGATAATAATGTATTCAGAGATGATTTTCTCCAAAACGGCAAATAAAAATTAACCGAAAATAGTGATACAAAGTAGATAGATCAGTTTTGTTTCAGGAATAAGAATAAACAGACCTTGTTTTCTCAACTTCCAGTTTCAATCGTTTCTGCGGTAAATATTTTGCAGTAAATGAACATTTTTCGGCATAGATCGCCTTCTAATCGATATTCATCAATAAATCGCAACAGAATGAATAAGATATTTTAAACATACTATACTAGAGAAATACTAGAGTTGAGATTATTAGTAATGATATTTTAAACATACTATACTAGAGAAATACTAGAGTTGAGATTATTAGTAATGACTTCCGGTACTGAATACCTTTTAAATAACAACTTTTTTGCATTTCTTGCATTTGGAAGAAATTAGTGTAGCATAAGCAGTATAACAATTTAACAGAAAAATCTTTCAAACCTTTATAAAATATCGTCTGGATTCACCTCACGATATCACAATTCTGTATTTGTTGATTAACAGATACTTTTATATGGAGATTTCAAGAATTTTAAAATTAAAACTAATATATTTTACACTGAAGCTCTTCGAAATGAAAATCGTTTTCGTTGTATTCGCAGTGAATAATTTGAAATCTGTCCTTGGGAAGGAATTGAAAAGAATATTTTACAGAAGTGTTAAACTGCTTTTTATATTGCTTACGTTCGTCGATTTAATTCGAATTTAAGTTACAGAAGACCAGAGTTAGTATTATGAAAATATAATCTTCAAGAATTCTTCTTACTTATCAGTCACAAGCATAAATGTCTTTAACTTATTTATTCTATGGAGAGGATGGACACATCATTGTAAAGGGTCAACCGATATTGTTTCCTTTGAATTCTTTATGTTGGCTATATCTATTGTATTGTCATTGAAGTTAACATTGATCTATGTTTATACCATTGACTGTATTTTTATGTTGTTTTCTATGAACATAGTATCTGGTTATGGCGTATCGATTTCTTGTAATTTGGAATTAGGAAGATATTACAGAGCCAAAGAAATGCTCACACATGAGGGAAAAATTGATCATTCACTTCAAACGAGACATTTCTCCCTCCCATTCATTTAAAAACGTCCTCCCGCCTGTGGACGCTCACCTTTTGCCGTCCGCCGTGAGATGGCAGTGCGACCGTCGTCTCCGCGTTCTCCTCGTGCAGATGTCGCTGGTATCTTCTCAGCATAACCTTCCTCGCCTAACTCCGCGCGTTGATGTTCCCTGTCGATCGCGGGAATCGTTCTGTGCTTGGATTCTACTGCACCCGAAGCAGAGGACTTCTTCCGTACCTTTGGAAGACCCTCTGAATTAGCTTGTGTATCCAGCCTCTCCTCCAACATGGGGAGAGGTGACTTCTTTTTCTTTACAGTCCCTTTGGGTACTGACTCTTCTGAAGGGCTTATGGCGTGTTTTGATGTGGACTTTCCGCTCTCAGATCTCTGTTTTCCGCCGGCAGCTACCTCGGAGACTTGGGCGGACAAATTCCGCGGTGGTAAGGAGCTCCTCCTTCTGGATATAGGGATCTCTTCCTTACGATTGCCTTCCAAATCAATTGGTAGGGAACGTATCTCCTTCCCCTCTTCTTCCTCTTCCTCATAGGTTTCCATTTGTGGCTTGCAAGGAAAAACAGGGATGACGGTAATCTCTCTCATGACGCACACGTCTTCGTCATCCGTGACACGAATTTCAACAGAACTCCTCCTTTGTCTTGTAAGTGCGTACTCCATGGCCTTCCTCTCTTCGTCCGAATCCCAAGGATCTTTAGAGGTTAAGGACTCTCTCTTTTGCTGAGAAAGGACGTTTGCGCTTTTAAGAGGCTCTGAAGATGATTTTGGTTGAGTCTCTTGCAATGTCTTCTCCATTAGCTTCACTCCCATGCTGGGCTCTGAGGTCATCTTCTTTCCGATTTTCTTTTCCTTCATAGGTACCTTTTGTGAATCAGATTTCGCTACAGTCGTAGCAGTACTGGAATCTTTAAGAACCTTTCTTTCCGTCGATTCTTTCAACTCAGGCGATGGAGACTTTTTGGGTTTAGTTTTCTTAACTTTAGAAGTAGCCTCCTTTTCTGCAGTTTTTCCTGTGGGCGCTGCATCTGTAATTGTAAGTTTCTCCTCTACAGTTTTATCTCCTTTTATCGTCTTCTTTTCCGACTTCTTTTCTGAAGGTACAGCCTTTGCCACTGTTGTCTTTTCTTCAATTACCTTGCTTTTTGTAGCGTCTTTTTCTGTGGGTTTAATCTCACTTCGGGAGACCTTCTTTACCACCCTAGGCTTTTCGGACGAAACGGGTTTGCTAGGAGTAATATCTCCCGGTCTCTCTCCCACATCCTTTTTAGCCTTATCGGAAGATACTTTCTTTACTCTCTTGACTGAACTTTGCGCGAGTGGTTTACCCTGTTGTGATTCCGGGGTAGTGGTAGACGGAGTTAATTTGTGCATACTTGGCTTCTTTTCCGAGACTCCCTTTT
The DNA here is from genome assembly GCA_000376725.2 of Ladona fulva. NCBI lineage: Eukaryota > Metazoa > Arthropoda > Insecta > Odonata > Libellulidae > Ladona > Ladona fulva. The sequence continues at coordinate 607,023 of KZ308460.1, read as the reverse complement.
CCACTGGAGCCCTGGGTTTTGGCTTTGAGTCGCTTGTGGCGGTCTTTTGCTGCGAGACTTTAATGGGAGATTTATCCCTTTCCGCAGAAGCCTCTCTCAGTGGCGCGACTGAGATTCTTCCTTTGCTCATATTCTCAGAGAAAAGTTTCTTTCCAATTCTTCGTCTTTCTTCCGTCAGCGGTACAGCATCCAGAGAGGCCCTCCTCTCCCACATGCTCCTCACCTTCTTTACATCGGCTTTTTCGGGAGACTGAGTGGCATCCTTGGGTTCTCTCCTCTCTGTATCTAACGACATACTCCGTATCGCATCCCAATACATTCTTTTTCGTGCCACAAAACCCCCCTCGTCCTCCGACATCACCTCTGCAGGCCGAGATACGTATCTCTTTGGCAAAGCGCCGGAAGTAGAATCTATTCGTTCTTCCTGAACCTTCATTGGTGCCCTACGGTCAGAGGTGGATCGTGTTGGTTCTGCCCTACATCCCTTTTCTGACGACGAAGAAATTAGTCTTTCGGAATCCGTGTCCTCGGAAACTTTTTCGGCACTTCGTCCGGTTTTGACATCCTTGCGGAAAGATGCGGAAGGCTCGCTATCGTCATTGTCAGTAAATATTTTGCTCAGACGCGAAACTGATTCACCATTCTTGGAGGCTACTTTCTGCGCGGGCGGTGTTTTTGTCATCTCTCCATCCTCTGAGGGTGATGTGGAGTCGCTGAACTGCTCTGAGGATTCAGCTGTTGGGCTCTCTCCCTTTGACTTTGCTTTCCTTTCTGCTTCAGGCGGGCTGGATGCATGTTTCTCTAATTCAATCTTCGACCTAGATACAATGCCTTTGACTCTTATGGATGGAACCTTTCTCTCAGATTTCTCATCGTCGCTTGTGTACGCTTTCAGTAGCATCTTTTCAGTATTCTCGACTAGTGCAGAACGTTTTTTCTCCACCCTTTTGGTCTCTGTAGATTTGTCAGAAGAACTTCCACTTTCTTTTTGTTGCGAATCCTTCACCGTTTTTTGTTCCCTCGTGGGCAAGTCTTGGTGGAAGTTTTCATCCAGTGACATCTCAGACAACTCGGATATTGCTGTTCTGTCATCCAACGTGGCCTTCGCCACTTCTGAATCTGAGGAAGAGTCTGGAGTTGTCTTACAAATGGACTGATCGGATTCCTTTCTGTTTAAATCGTTTGCCTGTGTCAGAGTGGTTTTAGTCGCCTCTCTTTTCCTTTGCACGGAAGAAATCTGCCTCGTTCCCCTCTTTTCTGGCGGAGATGACTCGCCCGAAGACTTTCCGCTATCGCTGTTTTCCGTCGCCGAGCTGCTTTGTTCGAAATTCATCCTCCCTTTTTTTATTGCGTCGGAGTGTTTGGTCGAGGGTCTCTTGCAAGGAGGGGACGAGACTGACTCGCTCTGACTTTTCATGTCCTCGAGTCTCTTGTCCCAGTATTCCTTCCTCGAGGATACGGTCATTTTTGTTTGGAATAGTGCTTCGTCGTCAGGGTTAAAGTCCTTGCTCTTTTTATACTTTTGCCTGGGTCTCGTATCGGGTGTCTCTTCGGTGGACGTGTCTTTGGTAGAGGAAGCAGTAGATTCTGTGGGATCGGTTGCCTTTCTGGTCTCTGACAGGGGAGAGCTCAAAGAGGATTCCGACGAAGTGATTTCATCCAGTCCGGTTGTTTCCTGCATCCTCCCGGTTTCTGCCCCCGAAATCACCGACCACTCCGTGTCCCAACTGTCCATTCTCGCAACTGCTGCATTCCAACTCACCGATTCCCTTCTCGAACTCTTCTTTTTGACCGGTTCCTCATATACTTTTCCGTCTAGAGACTCCTGCACGTCGAGAAACGCGTACGCTTCGCTAACAGCCCTTCTGTACTCGTCAATGGACGAAGACTGGCTCCCTAATTTGCTTTCCTGCGATGACTTTCTGCCCTTTCTACTCTCTGACTCACTCTCTCTCATCCCGTCTCTCTTATCTATAGTACCCCTTTTAACTGTTTTATCCCCCTTTCCAAATTCTGCTCCTGCGGATTCTTTATCTTTTGTTTCCGATTTCCCTGTAATATTGTGATCCAAATCCGCTCTTTTCGATTCTCCCACCGAAAAATTTTCTTTCGGCGAGGGTTTAATCTCTCCCGTACTATCACTACCTGAAATTTCTGTGTGCTTCAGCCTGAAAGAACTACGAATAGATGGATCGGTGGCATTTATATTTTGTGAGTCAACCGTAATCCTTTCTTTTTTCAATCCAGAGAGCTCGGTGTCTTTCCTCGAAGGGGTGATCTTTTCCTTCACCATTTTCTCTTGGAATGAAAAATCTCCAGAAGAGTCTGTGAGGGAAGGGTACGTATCACGGCCTGTGGATGCGCTGTTTTCTCTTTCAAACACTTCCCGTTCCTCGCTACGCGCCTCCGGCTGCAATACATCCGTCGTCTCCATTTCTTCTTTAGATGAGGATTTAGGGAACGATAGTCTCCGTTTGGATCCGTCATTCTCACTTTCCTCATCGAGATTCAAGTTTTCCTCCGATTTATCGAACTTCTTGAAAATGCCGGCGTTTTTACTGCGGTGCTTCTCGCTCAATTTGGGAGATTTATGCTCACCGGATCTCTCTCTCTTCGTCTGCTCTCGCTTCTTCTTCGCCAATGCGTGTTCCTCTTCCCAATTACGGTTTGGCTGCGAGGGTTTCTCTTGGGATTCATTACGCCTCTCGTCTTGCTTTCCTTCTGTAGTCGACTCTTTCTTCAAGGACTCTTTCCCCTCCATCAGTTTATGTGCTTCAGTTTCCGCGCTTTGTTGATCAAAGTGGATATCATCGCCGAATAATAAATCATCGATCGTTTTATTACTCTCCCCTTGTGACTGCGACCCGCCACTCTGTGACCTTGACACTCCTTCAGAAAGATCAATGTCCAAAAGATTGTTCTCACTCGCAGATCTGGGAGAGGCGCCTCCTTTTTCATCTCGACTTCCTGAGGCAATGCCGATGAGATCATCCGCCGCTGGAACCTCACTTCCTTTCGTATTACTCCACTCTCCACTGCTCGTACTTTCGGACACCTTCTCTGGGGACTCTATTACTTTGGTAAAGTTTTCCATTATTTCCTTCGCTGAGATGTACTTAACTTCCTGCTCTGTCGCTTCAAGCTCGAGGTTTAACAACTGCTCTACGTCGTTTAAGTAGTATTCCAAACCAGTTGAGTCCTGCGTCTCGACCGTTCGCCTCGGCGTCTTCAGTTCGAATCCTTTTTCCCACAAGTCGAACTTGTAATCATCGAAAACTGACTCCCTCCTCGACAATCTGGCCGCTTTCTTGCTTGGAGATGCTCTATCGCCAAATTTTAGCTCCAATATCTTGTCTACCATTAGCTCATCACCTCTCTCTTTCGTCCTTCCTTTCTCGCTCTCCGGGCTCTCGTGGCATTGGTATTTCGGGGAAGAAGTTACCGTTCTTTCCTCCTCATTTCCTCTCGACCCCTCTGTGTATTCCCTCCTTTCCTCCGGATTCGCTTTACCTCTGCACGGTGCATCTTCGGAACTCTCCATTCGTCTACCTTCAAAAGCGATAGAAGTCTCACTGTCCCGCCATTCCTCGTCGTCTTTTCCCCTCAAGTTTATCCCATTGCCTACTGTCTTATTCATAACGTCCGACGCCCCTTGCTCTCTTTTCCCTCTCACGAACGACTCTTTCCCTTTGACGGCATCATTTTCATCGCATTTCGCTCGAGAGTTCGCTTCGTTATCTCTCCCGCTTTTGTGGGACGCTCGCATCCCCTCTCTGATTGGATCCACCATCCTGGAGTCGAACTCGCTCCCCTCCCCATCACTTCTTCTACATTCTGCTTTTCCGGATCGGCTTTCTTTTTTGATGGCCCCACCATAGCAACTTCTCAATCTCATACCTCTCTCCTCGGCTATCGTCAATGACGCCGCCTCTTCCACTTCTCCCACAGCCTCTACTCTCCACCCGTCCTCTCCCTCGTCCCTCTCTTCCCTTGCCTTTTCTTCCTCTGTGGTGTCAATGAGAATCCATCCCCGCTGCTCCTCTTTCGTCGCCGAAGAAGGCGTATGTTTATTTTCCGTTTCTAGCAGGAACGGTTCGGTCTGTATTGCCTGCTCCTTCTTGCCTACAGTGCCTGGGAGGGAAGCAGTCTTTTCCATTGCTATTGCATCGGCACCTTCTTCTGCTTGCGGTATAGGAGAAGGATGGTCGACTTCCGGTGGTATTATTTGCGTGATGGAAACTCCAAGAGCGAGAGTTACGGCCAATTCGGAGGAGACGACAAAAGCTGCTCCGCAATCCGCTGAGGGAACAGGTGCATCTCCTACATCGTTAACTACGGAGGGTGTGCTGCTTCGCCTTCTTGTAAAGCTCTCTCCAAAACCGTCCTCAACTTCTATGGGTAGGATGGGTAATTGGTTGGGTGCGGATTTCTTCGGCTCTGACTCCTTCTCTGGAACTTTTGGTCCGAGGCCCTCAACCAATTTCCGGAAGGTGGCGCTGTCGAACACTTTTTCCTCCGTAGCGCGGTTCGTATCCGACTCGGACGTATCTTCCTCATAACTATCCCAACGTGCTGGTTCACCTCCCGTGTCCAAGGAGCTTTCCCTTTGTTCCTTGTCTGGTAACGCTTCTTCCGCCTCCTCTTCCGAAATCGCAGACATCGCTGGTGACATTGAGAGTCGGTTGCTCCATCTTCCCGCTGGAAGCACGGGAGCTTTGTTCTTCTGAGAGGAATCATCCGTCAGGGTTTCGTATTCTTTCCCATCATCGTCTTTAATTTCTGTTATTTTACCACCGTCATCTGATGTATCCTCATCGTCCAGAAAGAGTGTGACTTCCTCCCAGTCTCCGCGTAAATCTATTCCTGCCTTTTGCTCCGTTGGATCCTCCATCTCGAAAGGGAAGTAGGTGGTCACCCCCGGTGACTCAAAGATCAAGAAAGCGTCCCCTGATTTGGCCTTTGGGTGAGAATGAAGGTCAAAACCGATAAAATCGGACTCCTCGCTCGTTCGGGCCGGTACCTCGTCACTGCGGTCGTCGAAATCCTGTTCCACGAATTCGATGTCGTCCTCCTTTCCCTCACAATTCTCTTCGCTATCTTCATTCGATCCTTCTTCGAAGGTCCTCTGAGGATTCGGTGCGTTGCTCCTAATGGTCGTGGTTTGCGAGAAATGAGTTGGGTTTCCCAGAATTCCAGCAACAACTCCTGTCATCGGAGATTTACCAGTAAATACGGATTCCAAAGTCTCTGCAATTTTCTTCTCACCGAATGCTTCCTCTGAGGGCCACAAGTTAAACTGAGCTCTGTATGTGGTCGTTTTACAGGAGAAATCCGACCCCAGAAGTTCTTCCAAATCTGGGTAATTTTTTCGATTTCTTTGCGATTTTTCCTCTCGAAGGTCGAAGTCGGATAACACTTCACAGCTTTCTCTAGGTATTTCTTCCACGGTATCGTCATCATCTGCACTTTCTTGCCTTTCAGCGACTTTGTCTATCTTTCCTGGCTCGATCAGTTTCTTTTTTGGTCGCTCTTCTCTCTCCACATCTTGGTTTGCGGATGTTGATCGATTTGCTGGTATCGACTGCTCACCCCGACTATGTAATTCAGACGTGGATTTGCTGTATTCATTATCAACTTCTCTATCGCCTTCATTATTCCATCTTATATTCATATTAGTAGCGTCTTTATTGGCAACTATTCTTTCCTGATTTGGATCAATTAAATTTCCTTGTTTACTATCGCCGACAGTAAAGTTATACTGCCTTTTGCCAGATGTCTCCTCCATAATGAGTAGAGGTGCATCGCTTTCACTCACCCAGTTTTCATCATCTACCTTCACATCCCTATCACGCTTGAAAACCGTACATTTTTCACCCCTTTCCCCACCATCATCATCGTCCTCCTCCTCTACTTCTTCACATTCTCCAACTATAACCTCCGTTTCTGGACCTAGATTCTCCTTCCCGTCTTTCCTTCCCCAGTCTTCGAGAGACATACGTACTCCGCACATATCCTCTCCCACCTTTTTAGGGCTAGACCCTAGCTCATTCATCCTACTGTCTTTCGGGATATCAATCAAACACCCGAGCAAGTTGTCCACTTTCTCCATTCCCATTTCCATCGCCCCCTGAAAGGATGTCTCACTCTTCCATTCCGTCACGGATCCAAGAACGACCCCTTTGGTACTTTTCACGAGCACTTGGTTCGACTTCCTCCCTCCGCCCGCTCTTCCTTTGGTCTCTCTTCCGCACGACTCCCCTCCGTCCCTAAGTGACTCCTTGATTGCCGCGGGGGAGTATTTATTTTCCGACTCCGCTGACTCCGAAGAAAACTCAGTTCCAGTCGATAAAGGTTTCTTGCCTTTTTCCTTTCTCCTCCCATCCATCTGTGTTCCGCCCTTTATCTTCAGATCCTCCAACTCCACTCCTTCCTCTCTCTTTTGACCTTTTCTCTCACCATCACTCCCCCAGCGATCATCATCTTTCTCCCATGACCTCTTTCTCTTCTCTTTCGAGTTTTCCGCTCCCGAGCGTTTCTTCCCGGCTTCCTCCGCCCTCTCGATCTTCTCATGTTTAAGGGATGCTTCGCGTGAGGTCGTACCTCTTCGCTCGCCCTTCCTCTCCCCTGTTCGATGGGGATCATCGGTCCTTCCGGCGGAAACCGACGGGGGGCCTTCCTTCCCACCGATACCTTTGTGGCGCTCGGCGGGGGCGGATCCGCCACCACAAGCCCCCTCCCATTCCTTCACCTCGACCCCCTCCTCGGGGGTGCGCTGTCCTAATTTTCCGACCTCGGTTTCTTTACCACCCCACGCCCCCGAATCCACTCCCCCCCCTAAAGACCACCATTCTCCTATGGGAATACTTCCCCCCTTCGGCTCCGAATCCTTCTTTTTCCCAATCCCTCCTTCTCTAGAGGAATCCGGCCCTTTCACCACGCCTCGTCGCTCAAAGGCGCCACTCGCCTCTTCTTTCAATACTCTCCCGGATTGGAGATGCTCCACCGTTCCTTTGCCCCATTCCCGTGGAATTTCCGTAATTGAGTACCCGGCGATTCTCTCCTCTCCATATTCACGAGGCGATTTCTCCTCCCCATCTTTTCTTCCCATGTCCTCCTTGGCTTCCTCAGAGTCCGACCAGCGCCGGAGGTTTCGTACGTGGTCTTTATTATCTTTCACCCCTCCCACGACCCCCGTGATGATGCTTGCGATGGACTCATCCTCCATGGCGTCGATACCCATGCTTATCGCTTCCCAGTGCCTCTCGGTGGATCCCTGCTTGGCCATCTCTATCATCCTTTCCGTTCGGCCGGACTCCCTTCTCCTCCAGTTTGAACAGTCGTCTCTCTTCCGCACCGAAGATGAATTATCTTCCTTGGAAACTATTCCTCCAGCAATCACAACGCCAACTCCCACCCCGACTCCCACTCCCGATCTCTTGACCGTCTCCGTGAATTTGGAGCGGGGCCATTCCTCATTTTCCTCCTCATCTTGATTAGGTTGTGGGTTAGTGAAATCGGGTGGAATCTCCTCTTCGAATGTAGTTACTCTTCTAGCGCAAACCTCCTTTCCGACAGCACCAGGACCCACATCCAAGTCCTCCAATCCGAAACCCGGACCCATATCTTCATCTCCCCAAGGTTCTGCCTCATTCTTTGATCCCTCCTTCGTTTTGTTCAAGTCCGCTATGGTCTCTATGGTGCCTTCCACTTCTCCTTCGACCCTCTCTTCGCTTTCAAACCACTCTAGGGATTCTCGGGGAAATGAATCTGTGCACAGCATCCTAGAGATCATATGAGTATAGGAAGAAATGGGTCTTTTCTTCGCTCCTCCCAGATTCTTTTCCATCTTAACATCACATTCTTTTGCCTCCATAGACAGATTATTACTTATACACGTTAATTTCTCTTGCGTATCTAACATCTCCATCTTTACCTCTTCTTCTAGTACAGCTTTTTCCCTTCCACCCTCCTTCAACTCTTCCAATGTACCAGAAGGTAAACCCATCTCAACATTTTCCGTCACTACACCCTCCACCCTCTCTTCAACCGGTGAGTCTACACGTGGGCGTTCGGTCTGTATGCTGATCGTGTCGGACGGTTCTCCGATTTTGTTCTGTCCCAGAATTTTTGGAGTTGTCGAAGATACCACTGGTGGAAAAGATGTCTTCCCGGAATGTTCTTCATTAGTCTTACCCTCCTCTCTAACCTCCAATGAAGGTATTTCCTCCGACGTGGTTACAATATCATTTTTCTTCACTTCATCTAACAAATTCCCTCTTTTCATCCCACTGTCCATTTCTGCAGCTTCTTGTTTCTGAGGTTGACTGGTTGTTGGGATGGAACTGGAAACCTCTGGTTTAGATTTTTCCGCTGACTGTTTATTTATTAGTACATCATCTTCTGCCGTAACCTTAATTTCTATATCACATGTTCTAGATGCAACTTCAGTGGAGTAATTTTTCCCTTGCGATGCCAGTAATTTACTTTCTGCTTCTTTGGCTAATTCTGACTTTACGATGGAAGGTTGGGTTACCTTATTTACATAATTCCCCGAACTTTTTACCCCCTTTTTCTCTGTTTTACTTTCCTTATAGCTAATTGGAGTATTTTTAGTGGTGACATGTTTATTGTTATCCTTACCGCTGATTTCCGCCATACCGGGTTGCTTTTCTGCGTCTGGAACAGTGGTCTGCTCCAAACTTTCCGTCGCTGCTCCGCTAATTTCCGGTGTCCTCTCCACCACTCTTCTCCTCATCGAGAAGTGAGGTTTTCTGGGCATCGGACGGCCTTCGCGAAGATACTCCTTCATCTTCTCCACCTCTTCCTTGTCCACCTCCTTGTCGTCCTTCGTATCGTCCTTCGTATCGTCCCCACCTGCGTACGCCCCTGTTATCGCCTCAGCATTCAAATCTCTCACCACCACCCCCCTGTAGCTCCCGTCCTTATGAAGTAATCTACCACCGGATATGCTGTCGTTTCTCTCAGAACGAGACCAAGTGTGCAGACTCCTCCGGGCCTTTTTCCATTGGGTTAAGTCGTTTAGACCGTTGGAGTCAGTGCGAGTTCTTTGCAGTCTCTGAGCCATGAGGGTGGTGTTACTACCAGATGGACTAGATACATTATCCTCCGGCTCGCTTTCTTCCATAATCGTCGGATGTACTCGTTTTCCACCCAAAATATCTCCTGCCGTATTCAAAATCTCTAAGCCCTCTTGGCGGGGAGTGTATTTTAGTAAGATGTCACAAAGCCACAAGATTCTACGGCAATGGTCGCGGAAATCGATAGGGCCTTTGCGTGAAAAGTATGGATCAACCGCATCTGATATACTAAATAGGTCCAAAGTTTTCTTGGGAAATTTTTCATCGGATCTTTCTTCTTTTTTTCTTGGCCCTTGATTCTGTTCCTCCGCTAGCAACGGGCTGCTATCTAATACCAGAACTACCTTTTGGTCGGGAATCTTACAGTCGGATTCATCCTGTCTAATTCTGCTGCGAGGAGGACTCGTTGCTGAGCAGTATCGATTTAATACTTGCGACGGTATCTCTCCACCTTCTCTCTCCGATTTTTCTCTCAGCTTCTTTTCCACCATCCTTCTGATTTTCGGCATCCTCTCCAGCTTCCCATCCTCCGTCAATATCATCTTCTCCGAAACAAAGTCCACGATTCGCGAGATCACCCTCCTTTTCTGCCTCAGCGAACCCTCCCAGCTTTTTTCCAACCCTGGATCACTGTCAATGCTTCCAGACCGGGGACGGAACTTGTTCAGTCCGGAATCGCAGGAGCTCGCCTTCCACAGACCTCCACCATTGACATCGTCGTCGACCGGCATCTTCAGCGACTCTTCAACAGTGACCGAGAAGGGCGAGCCGGGAACATGAGACCCACCTCTGAGAATTAAGGACAGCTCGTGGATTCCGGTGGACAGCGGAATGTAGGAGACCTTGACTCTTTCCTCTGTCGTGCTGTAAGTTATCGGGATACGGCCGCACCAGCTCTCCGTGAGGTTGATAGAGGACCTCCTGGAGGAGGAGGAGGAATTGGGGACGGTGGATATGAGGGCGGCGCCGAAGTCTCCGTCGGGGCCTCTGATCTGCAAAAGGATGGCTCCCGCTTCGCCCTCCACGCAGTTGTTCTCGAACTGAAGGTTACTGCTCTGCATCAGGCGGTGTATATGTCGATGCGGGTGGTTTGGATTGAGGTAGAGATAGAACGTGGTGCTACGCCCTTTCGCGCCAAGGAGGAGACCCATTCCACGGGCTATGCACTCCAGCATGCTTTCTTCCGTGCCGATGGCGCTCTGGGCTATGCAGTTGGAGGAGAGGCGGTCGTCGGCTATCATCATGGGCGATGCGCTGACGGTTTTCAGGCGCTTTTCTCGTTCTGCCTCAACACGGGCCGCTGCAGATCTCACGGCCACCAAGTAACGCACGAGACGTCTTTCCATAGAGACTGTGAGGAATGGCCTCATCAGCTCTTCCTCGCTAAAAACCTACGAAGAAAAAAAATCTATCAATCTATCAGACTTCGAAGATTTGAAATTTGGCAAAATTTTACTGCGGATGGTTCTTGTAAAGAAAGTTTTAACCTCAATGTTTTATTTAAACAGTTATAGAGTCAATAAAACACAAATGGAGAGAATGAATTAATACTGAACCACATTTAACCACAAGTTATAGAGTCCTTTCAGAAATTTGCAATGAAGCTAGGGAGAATATTAGCAACGGATGGTTGAAATTCGTTTCCATTTAAGGTTAAAGTGAGTATCCTGGTATTGCACGCAAATATTACCTCGGAATCGCATATTACGCATAAAGTATTATTAATGTATGGTACTGCAGTCATTTTCCCAATGACTAAGGATTATTACCGGATAATATCATAATGTGTCACTTTTTTGTGTTTCATAAACATTTCTTTATCCATATTTCGAATCACGGAAAAATGAAAAACGCTCCGAATGAACGTTGGATATTTGGAAGAGGAAAGCGTTAGTTTAGAAATGTTGTTAAGAATTATGCATGAAGGAATTGATGCAAGGATTGAGCTGCATTGAAGCAAGCTAATAATTACAGGCAAAATCAACAATCAGTCAACCAAATCAACATTAATGTATCTCGACTCCATTCACAATAGATACATGAATTATTGGATTATTACACATTATAGTACATTACTGGATTTCCATCATGGATATCTGGCGACTTAGTATTCTGGCCATAAATTATGGAACGAACCTAATGAATGAGAACAGCTGAACAACGGTGTTTATATTGAGCGTAAAATATATTTTATAGTATTTGAACGAAAAAACGCATTTTTTCTAAATTGCGTACTTAGTTTTACTTGGCACTATTTCCGGATTTCCTTTAGTTTAATTCCAGTTCCAGTGTCGAAGATTTTAAAATTTTATTTCCGAAGTAATAGTTTCAGTCTTTCTCTTTCTTCTGGAAAATGCATTCCTTAATGGCACGTCGTCATTCGTGAGAAATGTGAAATTTTCGTGGTATAGTGAAAAAAAGAGGACTTCCGATGTGGAGGCATAAAAGTTTCCTCAAGAATGAAAATCTCTTTGACTCTCCTTTGACTCGGCTCTTGACCAAGTTCACCCCTCCCCACTTTCCGTACATAGTAGCAGCTACGGAAGAAGGGAGAACGTAGTTTCGACGAGTGTTATATCTTGCATTACATTACTAATGCTTTCTCCGGACGAAGAGAATTTGTACGAACATGCAGAGCGAAAAGTTTTGGCCAAAAAACATTCAAACGCAGTCTACACTATGCGGAACACTAAGGAGAAATTACATTTTAAACGTGAAATGAAAGTGTTTATAGATATTTACTTTTTACTGCTTCTTCATTTTGAGGAAAAGGTAGAAAACGTTCGAATGGCTACTCCGTTGTATCCGCAAACTATCATTCTCGTGTGCGATGATGGAACGACTTACGCCTGATATGCCTATTCTATGGGTTTAATCTAATGCTACGTTGATCTTTAAATATTCTTATATGTTTACAGCATTTTTCCATTTTTGCGTCCTTCTCAAGTAGTATTTTATCCATCCATCCATCATCACTCCTTTTATCATTGCATTTTGACCGATAATTTCAAAAGGAATAGACTTGCAATTATATTTTCCAATCAATTTGGTTTTCCAAAATCAATATATGTTTTACTACCTTACCAGATTTTGATCGATTTCGGATTTTTATCAGAAAAGAAATAAAAAAATCATGTAACTTCTTTGATTGAAGAAAAGGATACAAAAACCAATAATAAAACTTTTATACAAAACAAATGAATTTTCGAATAATAAGATTCTGGTAAATTGAAAATGAACTCTAAAAGAATTCCAATATTGTTTGTTTTTTAATCATCATTGTTAAAAATGCAGTTGATAGAAACTCGATATTAAATACAGGATTTAGTATGCGAAATAAAACACTTCTTTTCCAATCAATGAAGAAAACAACCTTCAAAAGAGGAGATTGCATTAGAAACGTTCTGTTGTTTTCGTCGGTTAATGTTTGAGCAAAATTCAGGCACTTGAATTTTTCGTTTGCAAAATACAACGTAAATTTTGAGGAAGCCATTCACCTTGAATGTGGAAACATGTTCCTCAATTCCTCATGAAAATAACATTTCCTCTTATCGAATGCTGTAGAAGGTGTTTGTTATATCCATTTTGCTGCAATTTGATGGACTTTTTCCATTTATAGCACGCAGTAAGAAAAGCAAAAGCTAACTACCTCCTTCCTCATGTTTCTTAGTAAGCCGCTTCCTCTATCCCAGGCTTCTGGTAGCTAACGGTGCGATCCAAACCGGCTTCTTGCTGAATGCTGTGCAGAAAGACAAGCAAATGAGATAAGGTATTGGACTGCGTGAGGCACACAGAGTAAACAGCCCTGTACCTTGGTGATGGTCAGCAAAAAATTCCCTTTCCTTCCCTTGATTGACGTCGGTGATTTCAACCCCATTGCTACTCCCCTCTCCTTTCTCAACAGAAGGACTCTTCCTTTGTCTACGAAGGCGACTCCGTCCAAAAAACTCAAATCCCTCTCCATCTCTGGTTCCATTCCAGAGCATCTCGTTATGGAGGATCTTCTATCTCCCGCTTCAGCTTGCTCATTTGTTTCCCACTCACGACGCACGAGGGGGATAAGACACTTTCGGATTCCACCGATGTGCGAACGTCGCGCGAACGAATCAAGCCCCTTCTCTTCTTCCTCTCCTAAAAAACCTCTATCCATCTCTCCCTAGGTCACCCATCGCTGGTGGAGTACGTATCCATACATCCAAGGATTACTCGTCATTGACCAAACTTAGTCTCCGTCCGAGGCCTTCCACGCTACAACGGCACGGCCAACATTTCCTCTCTCTGACCCTCTTCCAAGGCCACCGCGTCCCAAGAATTTTTTTGGCGGCATTGTTTCATCACGGATATTGCGTCGAAGTATCTTCCGAGTCCTCCCCCATTTCCTCGACTCCTTTCTATCTGTTGTCGTACATTTTCTTTTTTCTTCCCCATCACGCGTGCAATATCCGAGCCCATCTCTCTCCAAAATTTTTCTCTCCCCCTTTACTTTTCTGGAAGAATGACTAAGCCTCGCTAGTAATTGAGGGAAATAAGTTTCAGATTGCTTGTTGTTGAGAGGTTTAAGAGAAGAAAATGATGCTGCTGGCTTCGTCGTTTCCTTCTCTCGCGTTGCTGGGTCAAAGTTCTTTTGTTACCTATGTGATTTGGGGCAGTTTCTCGATAAAATTTCCATCGAATTATGAATAGTTTTCACTTTGTGTGCAGATAGACATGATTTGTTGGTGCATTTAAAACGTAAGATAGAGGACGATCATAGAATTTTTCTCATCACATTCGTGCCTTCTTACCCTGCCTCATAACTGAGCCTGCCCTTGGTTAGTAACTACTAGTAGTCCTTAAATAGACTTATTTTCAGCTCATAAAAATAAAGTCCTCTTAAAAAATAGTATCTTTTTTTTAGAGACTCTTTAAAGTTATCAAAAGAAATCTTTTTCATCCGAGAATGAGGCCCTTTGTCAGTTATTTCGTAAAAACAGCTGAATCAACAGACTGCGAAGTATTACCTAAAACGTCTCGTGTTCTTTCAAATCATAACTTTTCAACATTCTTCCTGTTTGCTCAATAATAATAGTAATAATATAATAATAATATATTAGAGATATATTAATAATATTATATTAGAGATAATAATGAAAAAGTAACCTTAGCTTTTTTTTCGTTATGAGATTCCCCTATTTGACTTAAATGAGTTCAAGAGTGCCAAATTAAAACTGGGGATCGATGTTCATAATTCAGAGGGCATATTTTAACAGAATTCTCCAAATTTGTGAATATATCATGATGCAAACCCCGGTGTAATTGAATGAAAGTCTCCTAATCGTTGTTTCAACAACGTAAGGTATATCCATTATCTTATGCTTAGCGTAGAGATCCTTATGATTAATCGGCGAAGTAGCCACATTGAGTGGTTAGATTCCAGGTGCATAAAAATCATTTCTAGCTATAATAATATTTATATGCTTTCGATGCAAAATGTAATTGCTAATTTAGTCTAAAGGCATGTGCACTGAATGCATTGGAGCAAAATTATTGATTCAGCAAACCAAAAAATCAACGCATTCGCTAGTGAGTTAGACATTATTCTACGGAAATAATTTGTTTGCAGTTTTCGAAAAGAAGTTTTTAAATTAAAAAATCAGACTCCGCTCGTGAGTACTGAACATGAAAATATCGAATATTTCATCGTAAAATTGGATGCGATAACATTCTTCCCTTGAACTTCGCTTCGGAAGTTGTCAAGTTGTTTGTAAATGATTTAATCGAAATCGTCAATCAGGATAACAAGTTTTCCTTCATTTGGAAATGAGTAGCCGTAAAAAGTCATGCTACATAAAAAAACGAAACAGAGGAAATTGACTGCAGCCTTTATCTTCATTTCTGTTTACATGACACTTGACGTCAACGCCACACCACAAAGCTGCCAAGAGGAATATTTTTCATGCGTATGACACTGAACTCGGATGATTGCTCGCGTATCGGACAACATTCATTGTTTAATAGAATCTGCATCATTAGGAGAGCGCCAAAGTACTAGGATGTTCATTAGAAGAGGAGCGATTTAGTTAAGATGCAAAAGAACTCAAAAATCTTTCGTGGTTAAAGAAAGCTCCGAAATAGCCTCTTCATATTTATGTATCATACGCGTTAACGTTACACTGATAGAGGGAAACGATTCATAGGTAAATAGATGGCTAAATTATGTTTCTTTATTGATTTATAATTTAAAACAGAATTGAATACTTAGAAATCCCTCGTATATCGAATAAAAAGAGTTTCTGCTCCTATTTCATAGATTCATAATAATATGGACGCATCTTCTTGATGTTTGTGCTACATTGATTGATGAGCGAAGTTGATTATATACAGAGGTCATTAATTGACGAATCATGAATATTTCTGGTTCTTTACTAATAGATTTGCTATCTATACCGCAGCTACGTTTTCCTGTGATTAGGAGGAGGTTAAAGAGAGTGAAATATTACTACTACTAGTTCCATAAATGTAAGCCTTATCTTTATGATAAACTTAAATGTAAGACGGGACTCTTTAATCCAAATTTCTCCCTAAAAGGAAGCCATATGTATGTATGAATTTATTTTGGATTTTGGCTTTTATTGATGGCATATGGTTATTATATTGCATGTTTCTTAAAGTCAACTTTATATCTATACTAAAAGAAACCCTGCTGATATTTTATTCAGATAAAATTTCTTTTAGTGAGATAAAAACAATTTTACAATTAGTTGTTATTATTATGACATGTATCTTCAGAATTAATCTCAAGATAAATAGTTGTTAATTTCATTCAATTTTCTGACTTTGTTGTGCTACAGATATGTTAGTCATAGTGTTCACTCTAAATGTATTTTACATTATAGGCTGCATAATTAATACAAAATGCTATTTTAGTCTTGGTTAGCAAATGAAAGAGTGAAAGTAATTCCGTGTCTGTGCGATAATTATAATAATAATAATAAAGGACTTTATTCAGGGCGAGATTGAGACTAACAAGTCTCTTCTTACATCTAACCCTT
>KZ308460.1:563471-590396 GCA_000376725.2 Ladona fulva | reverse complement strand
GATCCGACAGTGAGCGTAAAATAAGAGAAATAGACGCGAGGACAAGTCGTTTTAGAGACTCTTTTTTTCCGCGAACGATACGCGATAATAATAAATTAAAGAAGTAATTCTACTCTTGGTGTTTACACCCCCTGCCACACGCCGGAAGGCGGCTTGCAGGGTACTTATGTAGATGTAGTTGTAGATGTAGAATATATAAATTCCTAATTATCGATCCTAATTCAGTCCGGTGGTATACTTACGAATACTTCCTCACCATCTACAATTGAAAAATGTATAAAACATCACGTTTTCCGTTTTATTTTTATTTGGAAGAACGAGTAAGTCGACGGAGACTTTCTCCATATATCTTTCCCCCGTGCAAATGTAAGTCGCCGTGCGAATCCGCTGTGAATCCTGTGACAGTACTAGCATCCGGCTGTTAGAAATATGTGAAGGTAATCCGGCGTGAATAGGTCTTCCAGTCTACCGGGACTCAGCGCGAAATTAATACGGAAGAGGATTAGATTTCACCCATTCTTGTACCCGTCCAGATTATTACGTGTTTGTGCCCTCTGAGATAGAAAATGTACCTTAATGGTAAGTTATCGAAGTCGCTTCCCAGCTCTTTTTAGCTTCATACTTTTGTCTTCTAATTACCATTCCTTCTTGTTTCAGAGAATTTATGGAACAATTTGTTTTGCATTGCACCCGACATATTTAGGATGGAAATTGAAATTAAGCAACGGCAACGGGCAGAATCTTCGCATTTCAGAGGTCGCGCATGCAATCACGCATGAAGAGATCATCATTGCTTACCTCGATGACTTTGCATACATGCAACGTTAATTTACGGTTCCATTTGTTCAGAATATATTGCTACATGGATTTAGTATTTAAAAACGATCCATAACGTCTTCCAATAGGGAATCCTTACACGAGATGACTTTTACATTCTTCAATGTTCTTCCTTCCATTTACAGCATTGACTACATTAATTGCAGTTAGTGTTTATTTAAGTTCCAATTCTTAACGCTAAATTATTTAACGGACATTTAAAATAAATAATTGAATGATATATTCAATTACACACAATTAAACATTTCCAATTAGGGTCCAATATTTCGTGCTGAAATTAGTAGAATTATTAACGAATTACTTAGCAAACAACCTTTCAATTTATGTGATTGTTAACAGAAAAATAATCCTGTCTATCCATTATATAGACAAACAAATGGTTTCCCATTAGACGAAACATTAATTGCCGAATTTGCACGAATCTGAGACGGTTTCTATTTCCACTTCATGACTTCTGAACAAAAGTTGGGTTATTTTAAAATGCATAACGAATCTTCTATATCCTGTTGATCTTCATACAGTTTCACAACCTCGCGACGAATTCAAATAATTAGAAATCATCTTCGAATTGGTTCGTCTTAGATTCATGCAAATATGGTTCATAATTGGGAAAAATAACAGTAACTGAAAGCCTATGAAGTTATTTACTAAAATTAGAACGAATAACTCCTAACCATTCCTCGAAAGGAAAAGTCCGAATTTTATCCTCACATGCGACTTATTTCGTTCAGTGTAATGCCATGATTGCCAATAATGAATGCCGCATTCGAAACGCTTCCATAATCATCCGATAAGTTTCTCTAGGGAGGAGAGATCATCGCCCGGTTCTTATAGCAACGCTCGCTCATTTCCAGTAAAACCATACACAGCAATCCATTTATACCGCAAGAAGCACTTTTCTGCAAAAGCTCCGCAGTTACGGTGCTTTGTAACCTTCTATAATCCTCCACCCGCTGCAAACGTGCGCGTGTTGGCTCGGTAAGATTTCTTTGCAATATCTATCGCAGTCCGTGCACGTGCGTGTGCTACCCTGCGGTCGGGGATGTCTGCGGTGATATCGATCTCTGTTTAGCATCGTTTTCCACCCTCTCCGCTGATTTCTTCACATGAAGCAATACCCTTGTACACTCTTTTGCGTCTGACCAATTCCCTGGGAGTCGCGTGGAGTCCGAGAGAAAGGGAGATTTTGGCAAAGAGGGAACGGTGCAGAGCAGGTGGACTATTATTTTGGTGTCGGAAGTGGACAAAGAAAGTTCCCAAGGGACGGAAGATTGGACGTAACAGGAGGATAGGGAAGAGGGAGAGTGGTACACAGAAGGGATGGAAAAGCCCACCAATGTCATCGGCGTCAAAGGAAAATTGTAGGAGCGGTGGAAATTGCCGACTCGGCGGAATCAAATGGAATTAAATAAAAGTGTGTACCTGTGTTTTTTCAGTGCCCGTCGAGTGTGCGATTTTATCCCTTGTCGACTGCTGTCAGTCAAGGGCGTGGAGCACGAAATGTGCGTGTAAAGAGGGAACGCAATAAGGGAAAGGGAGATGAAATAATAATGGGCATAGAGAATACGGGATAAATAGGAATAGAGTGGTGGGAAATTGGAAATATGATGAAGCGGAGGGTATAGAAGCGATAGTTGAGGATTAATATAATATAATATGCAGCTTTAACCTACTTTGGGTAGATAAAAGAATGATGAATACTGGAAAACGGGATAAAGAGATAAATGAGAGAATGCCGTAATAGATGAAGATATAATGATCTTTCCAACTTTTTTTGAAACAAATAACGCCATTTGTAAAGAAAATTGAAGGGGTGTCAGCAGCAACAAAATTTAACCAAATCTGTCGAATAACATTAAAAAAGCATTTCAATAATCAGTGACTGATTTAAATAATATAATCCATCAAAGTTAAAATAAAATAAGAGTATTTCTTGTCTTTGGTTTCAAAACTAACAATTGAAAAATTTTGAAAACATTTACCTGGATACATTTAACTGGTTCTAGAAATTTGAATCTATTTATCCAATAGAAAGATTATTAAAAAATCAGAAAAGTTACAATTCTCGTATTAAGACAAATTGATTCCATTGTGTAAATACTTCTTGATCACAGGCAAACACTGGGATGTGGTAATACTGAATTGTACCAAAGCTTGCGCCAGTAAAAAATATGTAAATACGATAGAGAATTAATAATGGGGGGTGATTTGATATTGGAAAGGGTTTAATTATTTAATCTTTAATAAACTTTCTCTACTATCATGCGAGAGGAACTTTAAAGTAATAAATATCATGTTTTCGTTCTCCTATTTTATGAATTATACATCAAGATTGTATTACTTTGCCTCAGAGGCTAAATAACTAGCTAAATGTTTCGCAACATTAAACGACAATTGAAGCAATACAACGTGAGGGAAAGAATCTATGCGTAAATAAATAATACCGAAGAAAAATTTCAAAAATTGAGTGATAAATATTTCGTTATTCACTATATGATGTTTATACTGTTGTCAAACTAGTAGTAGGATTCCAATTGGGGAGTTACAATCCAATATTTGTAGTTATTTACATTGGAAAAATTAGGAGCTTTATTGGAAAAATATACGAGAAAAAATACGTAATCGTATAAATCCTTGATCTTCTATTTTCTCTCATCGAAAGATCATTTCCTTCTAGAAATGAATTGCTTATGTATGTACACTTTTTCAATTTGTATGGTGACCGATATTTTATGCATACAATCACAATTTTTAAAATATATAATTTTTTTGAGTGAAAAATTGAGTATTCCAAGGAAAAGGAAGTTGTTTCATAGTTAGTAGTGATGTTTCAAACAGCCAAGAGTCGAGGTGAAAACTTATCTAGAAGTTAGGCACTTCAAAGTGGTCTCTGCTAAACTGAGAGTTAGAAATCATTCATTTCCTCACCGGTGGCACTCCTAAATATCTGGAGACGAGTTTCTGTCCCAACCAGAGGGTGGCGCTGCGGTCTGTGTTCGGGTGGGAGAGGGCGTCGTAACCGGGGCATGCTCCCGACACGACGTTCTCTACGATCCCGCACAGCAGTGAGCCGTCCTCCCAAACGGCCGAGGCTGCTTCCGGGATATGCCTCTGCGGCAGTGTGTCTTGCATCCAAGCGGTGAGACGTCTCCGACGCCCAGTCCTCGGCGAGAGCACTGCATTGGAAAAGAAACCGTTGGGCATTTTCATTTATCGAGTCCACTTGATGTGGCGCAGATTAAAAAATGGATTGGTATGATATTATGATTTTAGAAAAGTCAACATTCCATTCTTGTAACCTTTAATGGACTGATTTTAAGCGAGAATATTGAAAAAATTAAACATTTCTTTTAACCTTAAGAACAGTTAAGGATTGAGTGACGCTCTAAATATTGCAAATCGTTTTGACTTTTGAACTTTTTCTACGGAGAGTTTGTTTTTACACAAAACTGGTTTCGGCGAATGATAGCCATTAACTATAGAAAATAGAGACTTAGGAAAAGTGCCATTGTGTTTTCTCTTTTCCGTGTGATGGACTTGTACCATGATAAAGCCTTCTTTGTGTATTTTAGTAAACCATTAAAAAAAAAATTTCTGCTAAGTTTTGAGGTTGCAATGGCATAAAATATGAAATAACGATACCCTAATTTTGATTTTACGATTCACATTCAAGAATCAACGCTGATTGCATAGTGATAATTTTTCTACGACAACTTTAAATTTATGTTCATTGATGAAAATTGGGGCAATAAACATTTCCCCTGACTACACCTCACCAGACATAGTCCAAGAAAAACATCTTCGTGAGGAACCCAAAGACGATTACTTCTATGACCCCGTTTTTGTAGCTGACAATGAAATCTGCGGAGGAGCAATCGGAATTTTTTCCCCATCACCTCCAGCGACTACGTCACACCAATTCTGTATGACTTTGCCTCGGTGAGTTTTAGTCGATGCGAGCGTTATGTTTGGTGTGTCACCAAATGGTGTCGCACCAATTATGGATTTCCTCCTTCAGATGTTGCCTTTAGAACGAACGCTCTGTCATAATCGACTTATTTGCTCCAAGAAACATGTTTGCACCATTTACTTCACGTATTGGGGCTAAAATATCGATTTAATAACAATCCGAGAGTTGAGGTTACAGGGAGAGAAGAAAATGTAAGGGGGATATTGTCTGGAGCAGAGCGATGTTTTTCAGTGATATATTTCTATTGAAAATCTTTTGTTTTTTTGGCATTACCAAGCCCAATTATGATGCAATCGATGGATACCTCAGTCTCTCCATTCTTTAGTCATATTTATAGTAAATTAAATTTGGCCCATCCCGACCTCAGCGTTATCCTTCCTGAATAATTTATATACTTTTATATGCCTTCCCCAAGTCTATGCTCATTATCTGCATGCATATCTTTTGTGTGTATGCAACTCCTCTTTTATAACAATGAAATTCCCGTTTCATAGCATAACTAGATATCACTGTGTAGCTACGTTCTGTTTTGAAGCTTTTGTTCGTTTTAATGACTAATAAAAAGAAAACCTTATCATTAATTTGCAATTGATGCTCCAAATGGCATACAGCATCCGCTTCTTGAATTCCAGAAGAAAAAGGATTTAAAATTTAAAAAATATAGTTTTTCGCCGTATTGGATTTACGTCTTTCGAGTTAAAGTTCCTGAAATTGTCGTCTTTCATAAACTTTTATGAGTGATGATTAAAATAATAATGAAAGATATCCACTACTGGGCTTCTTTTTCTTTGGATTATGCATAAAGTTTCACAAGTGACAGTTGATTAAGAAACACCAATTTATGGCATAAAAATTTGAATCATACGATTCACAGTTTTCAAATGTCTCCTTAAGCTACTACCTCTTAAAATATACTACATTAAGTACTTAAAACTAGAGGTGCACCTGTTTCTTAAAACGAAAGGCGACAAAATATATGTAAGACAATAAGAAAAATATGTGTTAGAGTGTTATTGGAAATTCATCAAACAGGTAACTTAGTATTAATTAGAGAGGGGTTAATAGTTCATTTTGAAAAGTCGTATAGCAGCCAAAGATCGTACGTTCAGTATGTATTACATTTAGAAAAAGCGATTGCCGTAATTTTAAAACGGAATAAAACCGGTGTGACGTATCCAACAAAGACGCGGGACACACTGCCTTACAAATTTTCGAACAATTACGAGGTCATAGATTGAAACTTATCTTCCAGCAAGATGATTAAGATTTCAAAATCTTCGAATGAGAATAATTTTTGTAGAAAATATTGCACCCGTTTCCGGAAATAACAAACTTCAACACGGATGAAAGGTTTTAAAGTAAAAGTTTAGTCAAGAGAAAGGCGGCTCAAAACAACCTTGCGTTTGCAGAACCTAATTGCGTCTTAGGTCGGCGTGGGAAAGGAAATCATACCTTGATTGAGCGTGGGAGAATGTATTTGAGAGAGAGACTGAGAGTGGGAGAGTTTCCCGAATTGATTAGATCAGTGTCTGGCTTCACCCGTCCGGAAATTTCTTCGCCGATTGCTTCACAGAGAACATGAAAGACATTTTATGGAACGCCAGTCTCGGCGAAACTCGAGTCAACCTCAAATGTCTGCATCGAATTAACTCTTATATCGATGATTACGATTCTAATAAAAACCCCGAATCAGGTTTCACGCCTCAGTTAACTGCAGCCGCCAAAATCAGTTTAGGCCCTTTGTCGCCACATATATTAGCATCCGCTAGAGCGAAACGGTCCTGATTAATTGTCAAATATAATAAACTCGGGTGATTTTTCACCAAGGCGTAATTTTAATCGTGCCGCGGATCATGTTTTTGATAAAATATTCATTGAAAAGGAGTGCATAATCTAATTAGTCCCCACCGTAACTCACTCCGTACTCAACAATTCCGGATGACAGATAAATTGCGAACGTTCAGTCGTTCAAGAAGCCACGTGTCTAGCTATTTTCCGGACTCGGATCAGCTTCCACGGTAGGTGGTTCCCGTTTCTCTTCACTAGAACCCTTCTAGTGTCTGCACGCGAGTAAGAACTGCGTTATGTTTGTTTTTGTGTGTTTAGGTGTACGCTGCATAAGTTAGGATTGCTTGAATTGCGATGGTCTGGCTTTCACGCCATCACGCAGCTCCGGCCTCACCTACTACAACATTCCTCCGAACATTTCTCTTGCCTGCCGGTGGCGAAGCGGTCACCATGGCTCACTGGATTCAGCGGTGATTTGGGAAATAATGGAGAGGAAAGGCGTGAGGAAGAGTGGATCTCGTAAGAGAACGGCTTGAAGAAGAAAAAGGCGGAGAGGGAGAGAGTGCGAGGAAGGAGATTTGGGAAAGCGTTGGTAAAAGTTTGAGAAGAGAGATATAGATAGGGGAGCAATTGCTGAAAAAGAGGATTGATAGTCGAGTGCGGGGAAAGAAATGTGTGAAAGGGCTAGAGTTCAAGCGGGCAAAGGAGAAAATGATGTAGGTATTAAAACGGGCGTCGATGGAAAAGGAAGAGGAAGGAAAGATGGGGTAGGATGTCGTGGAAAAGTAGTGAAGGGTGGAAAAAAAGGGTGGAAACGTGGTGCCGCGTGTAGTTGATTGATGGATTATAGGATGGACTGATTTATTGAAGTCTTGAGAAGGAGAGGTTTAAAGAAGCACGGCTGCCTGGTGTACAGCAATTGGAAAGTTTTTGAATTAAGTATGCCACGGGAAAGCGGTTTCCTGAATATTAAGCACGTGGAGGAAATGTTGTGAAAGTAAGAATCATCTGCTAGAATGATTTACCGCCGCATTGTTTGCGAATCGTTGATGGGAGATTTTTTACTAGAATCTACGTATTTCAATAGCTCCAATAGCAATTCAATAACCTTCAATAGCTCTTTTAAGTTACAATTATAGTCATAGCAGGACAAACAAGAATTATTGGAGGAATTGAATAATAAACCAGGTATTATAAATACAAAATGTAGTGAATTTAAGAGGCAATCTTCAATAATGCCGCTGTACTTAAATCCACCACTTCCCAGTAAATGAACTGAAACGCAATAATATAAAGTACGTATAATTTGGAGCATTAAAGTTGGCATAATTGCGTTTGTTGATCCAGTTAATATAAGTAATGTATGAATAGATTCCCTTTTTCTTTATGAAGAAGAGTTTAAAAAAAGTATACTCAGGATGCTGTGTAAAAGTAATCTGATTTGTATTAACGCCTTTTATAGTCTTCTTATTCGTGTATAAAATGGATTATTAATTCGATTGACTTTAACGAAGGCTAAAATATCCTCTAAAGAAAAACTAATCATGGACCTTTGACGAAAATATTTATAAACTACGTTAAAAATGTTTTGCCTGAAAGAGCAATCCACCTATAAATAGCATTTTCCCATGTCAGTTGTTTTTAATGTCCAATATCGAGCGAATCACACTTACCTAAGAAAAATTTATCTCGGGAGTGTTGTGGAGTAAAATCTACCTTCAGCCAATTTCGCCCAACTTTATTTGTTGTTCGTATTAGTATCCTAAATCTTATGCAACAGGTAATACAGATTGTATCGCACGAAGCATACATCCAAGGCGCTACATACTGTTTAGGCTTAGAAAGGAATAACGCTCCTTTTCGTGTGGAATAACAATAACAATGACAACTTAATTAGGCAAATTTTAGTCTTAAGAGACCACTCTTACAATTAACTTTTACAAGTCACGATCACAAACAACCATGCCCTAACCAGGATTTGTACCCGGGACCCCGGCGTTGCTTGGCTAACACGCTAACCACTAAGCCATAGAGGCCGGCAAATCAGTGTAATGCGGCGTACTTCGTGGGAAGCCATGAAGGAGAGGAGAGTAAGCACACAACTTTGCAGTTTTCACAAGTTGAATATTTTTGCGGGCATCATCAGGCAAGATATTTAAATATAATACACAAGATGTAAATGTCTTTCCCGATAATACACATATATTTACATATATGCAAACACCGTGCCTGATGATGCTACCGTGTTAGCGAAACTAACCACCAGAAATAAGCTTAAGGAAACTGCAAAGTTGTGTCCTCCCTTTAGCTACTGTTCTTTTAAACTAAATCTTCACTGACTTTGAGTTATTTTGTATCTTAAGAACACTTTCAGTACTAAATTTATCATTTAAAGTTAAAGTCTTGAGGATTTGAAAATCTTAAAGATGAATCAAGCTGAAGTCTTCGTATAGAATTCTTGCGGCTATTCCCGTAACATGATCAGGGTAAGGAATTTTCCTCGCGGCAAAATGCTGCCAAATAAACTTTTCTCTTTAAAAACTTCATCCTGAAGGGTTTTTAACTTATTCAGAAACACAGGCTCATTTTAATGTATAATGTATGTTAAAATGTAAGCCCTAAGGAAATAGAAGCTCAGTTACTCTTGTTCTAGCCGTAAGGGATTAATAACTATACTAAACTTTATTCTCATTTTTACCCTCCGTTACGGAAACTTTTAGCGTTATCATTAAAATAATAAAAACAGTTTAAGCCACCGTTTAAAATAACTCTTGTCAATGCTAATTAATTCAAGATATCAGTACACGTTGAACACCCCATAGTAAATTAAACGGAGGTGTTGGTAAGCTCTGGAAATTTAAGTTCACTTTTGAAAAGTCAATTCCATTCAATTTGTTCTCAAAAACTCCTCTTCCGAGTCACAATTATCACTTGTAATAATGAAAAGGTCTTGGGAACAACTTAGCACCAGGAGCCATGGGCCAGAAAAGACCACGGCAACAAATAGAAGCGAAAAAGTCATAGGTAACTAGGACTGAAACCCAGATCTTCCATTTTCCGGAGCATCAGCTGAGCTATACCGTAAAGAAGTTTTACTCTTTTTTTTAGGGAAGTATTTTTGGCAAAGTGGGTGGCTGAGACTTAGCCATTCACCATATTCACCATTGTCACGGTCCTCACAGAGGCAGCCAGATTGTGAGCAGGTGTAAATGAGAAGTACTATAACGGATGCAGTAAGGAAGTGGATATAGGGATTACTTTTCACGAGATGCCATGATCCTAAGAAAAAGTTATATATCACCAACAGCTGAGAGAACCCTGTCGAATTCCACTGTAAAATTGAACTCTACTCCAACCAAGGACTAGAAATTACTGGATGATAATAATTAGTCTAAATTAAGATTCGCTTTAACCTATCCGAGATTTGTCATCAAGTGTTTTATTTATGATTTATAAATAATTATTATGTAACTATTGGTGTTTTCCTCCATTTCCCCACAAGTTTGCGCAAATAGTACGTGGATCATGCAAACGAATATGTCACTCGGATGCAGTGTGTTGATGCATTAATCATCTATTTGAGCAAAACACATTCCGAGACCATCGCACATCGTCGTGTTTACGTGGAAAATTTCCCCAGTACGACAGAGTACCGGTTACGTAATGCTGGAGCTTACATTATTCACCACCATTAGATAATGAATAACATCACTACTAAGCCTCAGCCATTGAAGCAGCGAGCTGCTGAGGATTATGCTCGCTGTCAAGAACATTCGGAAAGAATACATTCAGATGGATTAGATAAATGGAGCCAAAGGTGAAGGAATGCTACATTAACTTTTACTTTCAAAAATCGAATGCTTTAGTTTGGGCTTAACTTTACACAAATCTCCATGACGAGGATCAAATATAACTTTAAATTTTCTACAAAGTGGGTTCGATAGCTTTTGCATACATGTGAAGTTTTTGTAAAGATATAAAGTACGAAGGATGTTTCATTTGAAATATTATTATTACCAAGTCCAGAGATTGCATTTGGCTCATAGTTCAGGTGGTAACCGTATCCTTTACCAGAAATATGCATCAATAACCAGGCAATGGAAACATTAAATTGATTTCATTTAATCAATCGTTAAAAAATCACAAACTAATGTAACACAAAAGCTATCAGGAAATCATAGTAAGCTATACCAATTTGGGTGAGAGAATAAATTTTCCTGCCTGGAATTCCTCCCATTTCCCTACAAACATTTTTCACTCTATATTTCTACATATATGTAATGTGTAATACATGTAATTATATTGTTGTTCCACTCCTTATTGTGCTAGTTTCCCTGGTTAAGTCGATAAATTAAAAGTTTTGATTCAGGTTATTTGTTCATTGAAAATTAGATAGGATATTACTAGATTACTTCCACAGGAGTGAAATGGCGACTACTGGGATGGTCTTGCAGGTGGAATTAGGATGAGATTAGAGAGACAGGTGGGAGTAGGTGAGCATGTAGAGAATTTGAGGCTTCCTTATTCGACAAAGTCACGGGATTGAGTCAGCTGTCCAGAAGGGATGACGAGAGAAAGAGGGACATCTCCAGTCATCTGTGGCGAACGCACCCACGTTCAGCGAGATCTGAGGCGATTATGACGGCGAATGGCATGCGGCTTCGGTAGCGAGACGGAACGCGAATTGTGGGTAGGATGGGGGAGTTGATGAGCGATGTTAGCGGAGGGGGAGCGAGGAAACGGGGAGGAGATGGTGCGGATGCAGTGCGCCCAATGTAGCGAAAATTAATGCGGTTTGAGCCGCCAACCCCACGGCCCACGAGGCCGGAAGAATGCGCTGCGAGGAGACGGAGTGTGTGTGAACGGGATGTGGCCATTTCTTCTCATATCCACCGTACCTTCTATTTGCGTACTTTCTCCCTATCCACTTCAGATTCTACCTTCTCTCTACACCGTCTCCCGTAGCCCTCATCCATCTCAGCGATACTTGCAATATCACTTGATTTTATCACTCCCAAGATTCTCCATATCTTAAATCGTCTGTCATATTATTTTTATTACGAATAAGCAGTAAATTTTTCCTTCAATTATTCTTTCAGGAAGGCAATTTCGGCGTAATATGTGCTCCAACCAAGCTGTCTTCCTCTTTTTGACCACACATACCGCTCATAAAGGCTGACCTTTAAATATAAAATTTCAGTAAAATATGTCTGCAGTCGGTATGATAGAATTACTGCCATAATCGGCATTACCACTATCAATATACGAGAGCGTAACATGTGATTTTTCCTCCTAGTTTGTCAAGAGGAAATATTAGCAAGATCGAATCTTATCTACCTTTTTTAGTACCCTAAGATAGCCAAATCATTGTCATGACTTTTTACTTAGCTCATGCGTGTGAATTTTTCCATGAAAACGAAAAGTTGCGTGCATATAATTTCAAATTTTATCTCCTATATACAGAAATTTTCATCCCTTATAACTGAGAATAATTGTTTAGAAAAAGTTCACAAGTTAAAATTGATACTAATTTATCGAAATTATCTTAATAGAATTCAATATTTTATGAAGGCCAACATACACAAAAAATACATAGTAACTGGAATTTTAGGATAAACTTAAAGGTTCGACCTATCTTCGGGAATGTACGGTATTTCATCTCCCAGTATTTCTTTTCTTTTTTTTTCTTACGAAATATATCTACAGAATATATTAACTTTAAATTGCATTCATCTTAAAACCAGGAATAAAACAACATTTTAGTGACAAAGGGATTTTTTTAACAAACATTCTCATACTTAAATTTTTACTGCATAATGCCGCAAAATTATAAGAAATATGGTTGTTTTTGGAAAATAGCCATACAGGTATTAAGATGACTTAGATAACTTAGATAGCAATTATAGGATTTAAATTTTAGAAATTATTATCTTCTCCAAGCACGTATTAGGATAGATGTCGGTAGAAGAATTAGTCTCAATTTTGTCTAAATAAAGACCTTATTTCTTCGAGTTCATCGGATGAACTCCGATTCTTACACTCATGAATCAGGTATTTATTTTTTGTTATTAAAGCGGATTCATCATCTTTTTTGGCGTTTTTATGTCTACTTGATACCAACATTTTGGGTGCATATCAAGCATTAATTTGAATTTCAGTTGGACAATTATGTTCGTTAAAATATACATTCTACTCCAAAGTTCCTTATTTTCTATACCCAATATTCATTCGGATTCATCAGCTGTACACTAAAGCTCTCTCTATTATAATTTTGGATCTTTACTTTGTCATTTTTTACTATTTATCCGTCTTGTGTTTCCTCTCGCTTGCTCCCTTTTATCCTTTTCCCTAAGCCTTACTGCCCTTCGCTCTACAATGTCCCTGTCTTTCGGCTGATTGAAGAGGGAGGATGGAGCACGAGTGCAGATTCCGATCCAGGCGTAAAAACATTTAGCATGTTGGTCGGCTTGACTAAACGCCGTCGGGTGGAAAAACCGAGGGGAACGAACGGCCGTTTTTAGCGCGGTGCGTTTGGGTGTGTATAGTGTGTACGAGGGGAGTTTGTGTGTATGGGTAGACGACGTGTTGGCCGTGGTGAGGGATTGTTTGCACAGCACCAAAGGCTGTAGGTCGCGCTTGTGCCCATATAGGATAATCTCATCAGCTTTCAACATTTATAACTCTTCCTTCGTCAATGATTCCTACAGTCCACCGATTTTTGACGCGAATTTGTTATAGGACCCTTTTTATCTGGTATATTTACAATTGCTGAGAGAGCGAGGTCGACCAATGCTAACTCTACTGCAAAATGTCACAACAAAGGTAGCTCCCTGAGCAAACTCTGGAAAGAAATTGTGAATATCTTTGTAGTTTTGATAAATAAGCGCCATATGAGTAAATATATTAAATCATTTTTATTATTCAAGTATTTACACGGTAGGAGTTACTTTGTAGGAGTTTGATTTAAAGCTGAGGTAACAAACGAAATCACGGCGTATTCATGTGATATTAGAACATTTCAACGATAACTAAGGGTTGAAGGTAAGTGGACGCAAAAAAATGGTTCCTTAGAGAGCTTGATTATTCCAGTAGAGGATTGAAAAGCATTAAATTATTTATACACGACCAATTAATGAGGAAACCAGAAAGCGCAACCTATTTCACATCCTTATTCCATTGGTGTGGCTGGGTATACACTAATTTTTATAATATTTATGTTACTTATACAATAAGTCTTTACCCCGTTGTAGTAGTAAACACTATAATTCAGCCACCGTAAATGAGAAGTCATCGAATTTTTTAAAATTAGGAGAGAGAACTCAACAGAATTCATGCAATATAGAATGTTTCAACATCATTACCGGTTGATAGCTGGAACGCAACTTGAACAATAAAAGGAGGAAGACTGGCAAGTAATCCGCTCCTGGCCTTGAGGTAATTCTTTATCCTTATATCAACACCTTGTTCATAATACCAGTTGATGAGGGCTAGACGTTTCGATATATTGATTTAAACATTTCATGCTTCACTTCAAAAGAAACCTTTCAAGGAGAAACATTGTGTACCTCAAGCCAGATAGCCGTTTAATTCACGCTTGATAATGCGCATGCCAACGATTGCGATACTTTTTCGGAAAATCTCCGCGAGTTAATTAATAGAAAAAGAATCATTTCCGCATATATTGACCCTTCTATTTATCTTCGCAGGGTATCCCATATGTTGGTGATGGAAAGTTGAAAGAAGGATCAAAGAAGAAATCCGGATGGTTTTTCAAAAGCAAAATCATTAGTGATTGAATTACTGAATGGATGAAAGAAAGGAAGTTAAAATTACCATTACTAGTTATAACATAAACCATTTTTTACGAACCAAGATTTTTCAAAGAAGATTAATGTTCTAAAATGTATACGAACAAGCTGATAAATTTTAATTAGTGTAGAGTTAATGAAGTATCCTTGTACGACGAAAGAAACTCTTTGTAGAATGAAGTATTTATTTCCGTAAGTAACAAACTTATCTCTTTTGCGTTCACTATGAACATTCCTGAAAACTTAGATGTAAAATGTAAACATAGTTGTTCAAGTGGAGATTCTGGAGAGATGTAAAACCGAAAAGTCATTCTTTTATTTAAAACTTGATTTGAAATTGGTATGCTCTGTGAAAGGATGAAATTCATTTTCTATTGAGCATCATCTTGAAAAGCTGAAAGCCTGTAGCAGAAGGTAATTGTTCCGCTACATCCCCGCATCATTATCAATTCTCTAAAACATGTGAATAACAAATCTTTCGAGGATGTTTACATAAGGCTCCGAATGCGACTCATTTCATGCAAGAGTCGAATGTCATTTCAATGGCTGTGCGATGTACGAACAATCTGAAAGTGGTCACATGCCATCGTGCTACATCACAGTTTACAATTTAGTGGATAGCGTATTTATTCGAGCGTTAAATTAATTATCACAAGTCCGATTAAGTCATATTACATGCGTGCGGTGTGGTTTTGCTTCTCATTTCCCAACAAAAATGCTCTTGTTCAGCTAGTAGTATAATGTTATCGAAAATCAACTGATATACTAACCATTCGATTTCCATTTTTAATCGTGATGAATATAAATAACCCATTAGAGAGAGAGAGAGAGGAAGGTTTCCTGACAAAAAAGGGACAGTCATTATTAACACACTCATTTAAAATAATTGAAAACGTTTCGATTTTTCCATACTGCCTGCGTCGCAGACTCAAATACTATTGAAAATTTCTCTTTATAAATAAAAAGATATTATGTAAAATTGGGGAAGTTCACTTTCAACTTCTTTTTAGCAGGATATTACTTCTAAATCTATATTGATACCCTACAAACCACCTTTGTGACTTGAGGAACTTTTGGAATTTATATTTACATGTTCTTAATGTTGAAAAGTTATTTTTAGAAATCGAAATAAAATTCTGGATGAATTCACCTTCATCAGAATTATTAGACCAAATTGAGAGACTCAATCAATCTCTGTGAACAACTTAGTAAAATAAGTACATGAAACGAAAGTATCTAATTTCAGGCAATATTCATTCACACCCACAAGTAATAGTTGATAGAATCAAGTATTTTTAGCCTAAAGAATCTCTCAGTAAGGAACAAATTATGCTATCGATGCAATTTCAGCGAAATTGATTATTTATTCGAAATAAAATATAAATTAAAATAGGAATAGTTGTATATCTTCATTTTCTGATAATTTTTGAATGTGATGACTTGATGCTAAGCAATATCTTGAAAAGCCCAAACCAATAAATTAGAGGAAGAAAAAGGAATCGATACTGATGAATAATAAAAAAATATCGACTACAGATGATAACTTATGAAATTTAATGGCGTCTAAAAATTGCTAAACTTTTATATAAAAAAAGGATGAGAAATGCCTATGAAAAAGAATGATTAGAAAAGAATGAATGATGAAACAAATTACCATAGTTTCAGTTATATAATTCAGAAGCGAGAAATAACATCTACATCTAAATCTACATAAATACCCTGCATGCCGCCTTTCGGCGTGTGGCAGGGGGTGTAAACACCAAGTGTTCGAGTTACCTCTTTGGCTCATTGTTTTCGCGTATTGTTCGCGGAAAGAATGAGTCCCTGAAGCGACTTTTCCTCGCATCTGTTTCTCCTATTAAAATAAAAATATATAAAAATAAAATGAAATAAAATTAAACTCCTATGAAAAATGCGATTCAACTCTTTATGTCACTGATTTGCGCTGAATTCTCCAAACGTAAAGGCAAGCAGCATAATACTGCGAGTTATTTGGAAATCGTTTTAGCTAAAGGGTGAGAATTTGCATCACACCTCATCGCTCACATTGGCCCTGTTCCTTTCACGCAGGAAGTCAATCGATAGATAAACCCGCGTCTATTCCTTTCTGTTGATACATTTCTTTTCCTATCTCAACTCGCGATACCTCCTGTTTCCCTTTGTTATCCCTTTTCTCCACACATCTCCTCCGCCTTTTTCCTTTACCTACCTCTTCCTTTAGTCCTTTACGTTCCTCAAACCGCCTCCTTTCATCCTCTCCCTCCTCCAGTCGCGAGTCCCTCTCCACTCCCCAACGCAAACTCACATATTCCCTTTTCATCCAAACCCAACCACTCCTCTCGCCCGTGTCTAAACTTATACGACACGCGATTAACCTTGTAAAATCGTGCAACCGTGC
Organism: Ladona fulva; assembly: GCA_000376725.2. Lineage (NCBI taxonomy): Eukaryota > Metazoa > Arthropoda > Insecta > Odonata > Libellulidae > Ladona > Ladona fulva. The sequence goes on along the minus strand of KZ308460.1, from coordinate 573,595 downwards.
AGAGAATGCGAAGGCTGATGCCGGTGACGCCCTCCGCCGTTGGTGGCGCCCTCGTCTCAGGAACAGAATCCATTCCGGGTGTGCGGTTCCCATTCCGGAATCCCTCCCATCCTTCCCTCGTCCCAGCAGCCCGTTTCAAACGCCACCCCCTCGCCGCACAATGTCACCAGTCCGAAGGAGGTTACCGCTCCTCATATCCAGCCATTCTTACGTCAACCGCCACCTCCAAGGCGTCCACCGACCGTCTCTTATCCGTTTCTAACTTCCTGCCATATATTTTGGGGTAACGAAGGAATGGAAGGGTGGATGGGGACCTAAGAGGGATCGATCCGGGAAGGGGAAGGGTATTAGGAAGAGCGACATGTGTGCCGGAGATGGGTTAGAAAAGAAAGAAATATATTGGTGTCGGTGAGTTATTGGATGAAAGAGAGAGAAGAAGCGTAGGGAAAGATGAGAATATAGAAAGAAGGGTAACTGGATGGTGATGGAAGTTCTATGGATGGGAAAGAAAACAAAAGAGATAAGAAAGAGGGGCCCTAGCTTTATTGTTCCGAGTGCTTTAAAATGAAAAGGGGGGGAGAAGAGCCGAAAAAAGAACATTTTTCCTCAGCGGGATTAAAAGATGGATTCGAAGGAAATGAGGTGGACATCATTCTTATTAAATTTTCCTTTCTGCGCGTTGTTTAGAGGAACTTTGAATTACGTTCTCAGGTGCTTTTAATTAAGCGCGCGGTATGAAATAAATGTGGCATTTGGTAAAAGCGAGGAAAAATTGTATAACTCTCAGAAATTGGGACAAATCTGACGACGGAGTATCCGAGGCGAATTTGAAAAGAGACGAGGAAATTCATTCTAGTCAAATTTTCGAGACAATGTTTGTCTTTCTCCCTAATGAAGATTCTTAATTTAGGTTTACATTTTTGAAAAATAAATTAAAGCAAACCTAAAGCTCCAGTTTCTTTAAGTGAATTATGAGGAAATAATTAATCTTTCGTTAATCGAATAATAAGTTGAAAATCTTGAGAAGCTTTCAGTCGGATAAAAATTAGGAAATTCAATCTTAACTGTAAAAATACCATTGATTGTGGAAAGAGTTTATTCCAGAGGAATCTAAAAACGCTAAACAATTTTTTAGCCCCTTCAATAAAAACATATTGAGTTAGAAGCGAGAAAAATACTTTTGTTATTATTCTTATATAGAAAATGTTATACATTTTAAATACATTTTTTTTGGCTGGAAAATCTTTACCTATTTTTATTGGTGTAAATGATTAAATTAGATTAACGAATACACAAATATTTGTTGACATGAGGTCTTTGGAGTACATTTTTTGGTCCAGCCACGTTTCAGTATTTTGGTTAAGTTAAGAGCATATATTTTAATTTTGTATTCGAATTTCGGAAAGAAATCATTGGATTAACTTACACAGCTACTAGAGAAAGAGTTTCCCTCCTTGTTAGTGAACTGCGATAATGGAAGCTGAATAAGACAGCCGTACTAATTTTAATAGGCAGCTGATAATTAATTTTAATCACCACACAGTGATACGTACGAAAATTTTGTTTCCACACTAACGTATATCTTGAAATTGAAATTGGTATTTGACGAGAATAAGTCTTCGTAGTGAATAATTATCAGAGAGTAATGTAAATTTTTATCGAAAATTATAAAAAACTATGTACTTGTCAACTATGATAGTTGTTTACTTAATTACTATTTAAACCAAATGTGAATGATTTTGCTGATAACTCTTTCCTTACATACGATTTTCCTTACGGCAAAAGGGGGGAGCTGAGCAAGAAGAAAACGATGGAGGGAGGGCAAAAGCAAAGGGCAGAGGAAAAGCAAAATGGAGAAAAGGGACTGAAGTAAAAGGAAGTGATTCTCAACCAATCGGAACGGATCAGTTGCTTCGCCCAAATATTGAAACAGTGAATGAAGTGGAATCGTTTGAAATGCTCATTCAGATAAATCCCAAAGGGATGCTTCTGACGATTCGGAAAAACGAATAAACGTTCAGAACGTGTCTGCGATGATGGGAACAAACCAAGTGTGCTCAAAGAACGCACGCCAAGTACGGCAGATACTGTCCAGACGCTAGTTGTCGCTTGGGAATCCCTCCAACTGATGTCCGAGTACAGAGATGGTAAAATTTACTCTTGAGGGGAACTTTACTTGGAGATAGCGGAATAAATCGATCAACTGATAAAAAATATCAAATATTAAAATTATTTAATAAGTGAGATTTATCGTAAGAAAATAATTCCCACAATTTCAGATAATATAGTGATGTACTGGTTAAGTGTAACAATATAAAAGATTTATTTTACTCGATTTACGGTAATTATTAAGGAAACGAAATAAATTTGTAATTCTTAAAGTCATTTTGATATCCTTAACGTTTTATTGTATAATAGTTGACTATTTTCGTGATTAGTTAGACAACGTAAATAAACAAAAGTTTACAATGAGGAAACTGCACTTTATTTAAAAAGAAAACATCGTGTAAATTGAGGAAATCAGGATTGCTCTAAATTCCCTTGTTAATTGAAGAAAAATGTAAAACAAAGTGGTCCATTCTCTATTTAAATTTATTATTGTTTCAAGGCATCTATCATTAAGGGACATCGGCAATGGATACCCTCATCTGAGATGTAATTTAAAGTGAAATGAATAACATAAAATGTTATTTTTTTATAGGAATCACTGTAAAAGAGGAAGAAAATTGATTAGGTTGTGCATTCCGGAAAACAGCAATAGGTAAGGGATGGCAAACTTTAACATTGAAGAGACACCGAATATCTTAGAAATAGGTGGTAAGAAACATAAAATAAAACTTAGGTGCCAAATAACGATGCTCTCAAATGCTCTTCGCTAAATAACATCATAATGGAATGGAATGAGTCACCTGACACAATACGAACATACGACCTAAGTTACCTAGGACGCTTGTGAGTCATTAAATCAGAAAACTCGTATGAAGAAACATGCGTCCTTGATTTAGTTTATAGATATTGAAATAAAACTCTTTTATTAATGCAGAGAAAAAAAGTGTGAGGGACCTTGGTAATTCCGTGGGGACTAAGTATGCATTCAAGTAAGAAAATACCAAAATGCGATTATGATGATGATGATTATAAGTATATTTTTAGTACTAACAGATTAGGATTCACGTGTGAATGTACAACATTGGTTTTATTTGTCATTACATGTTCAATGACTGGAGTAGATGCTATTGCGGTTTAGGGAATGAGTTCGATAGTATCAGAAAAAGTCTGCGCCATGAAATTTGGGGAAACGTAAAGGAAAATGGATGTGAAATTTCTCGGTTTTCAGATTTTAGGGTAGCAAATATTCTGAGGAATAATAAAAAATCGAAGGATAAGGAAATACAACTCGCAAATAAATTGCAATCACGTATTTGAAAAACTGTAATAAGAATACAACGTTTTTATAACATTCACTCACTACCCGAGCTCCAAAATGCTTCAAAAAGCGGCATCATTTACGTAGCTTCAAATGTGTTATTTATCCCTCATGGAAGCCACTGGTATCGTTAACGCAAATGAAGTTCCGCTCACGGTGTGACGCAACCTCCCATTTTCGGAATCTCCAATATCCATTAAGAGTAAAAATTTACGATCTCTGGCTCCACCATTTTCCCTTTCACCCCTTACTTAGGAACCGCCAATGACGTCACTGTTATGATTTCCTTTTGTTTTCATACTGGCCTCGGTTAAAGCGGCTAAAACTGAATCGCCTTATTTTGTTTACTCTAGCCAATCGAAGGGAACACATTGGTTATAGAGCCGCTGAACCCGTTCGGGCGAAGGGCTTTGCCAAATCTATGAAATGCGCCTTTGGCCTTTTCGTTCAACTTCAGACCATCGTCCTTCCCTTTATTCCGAAATCCAGCCTTCATAACCCCTTATTCCCATATTCTATGACATTCTTCTTCGAATTCCTTTCTACTACTCCATTCTGCATCTTTCTTAACTTCCCCGTTTAATTCCTTCATGATGTGCTTCTCTATTCTGGTAGCCTCAAGTCTTTTTCGAGTGAATATACTTTCTGACCTTGATTTCCACGTGAGAATGGAGAAATGGCTTCTATATTGATATTTTATTAAATGAATATGGTTTTATAACGAAAATGAGTGTATCGATTACATAAATGTACATCATTGAATACAAGATGACTATAACTAAACTGATTTTTGTGATACATGTTTATAAACAAGTTATATTCTTGTAAACCGCCGATGGAATGATTCTGGCGTATTAGCGTTCTATCCTCAAGGTCCCACGTTCAAGTCCCGGTTAACTGCATTTTTTTCTGGTTTATAAATGGCTGCAAGTTTGTAAAAAACTATAATTATTAAAACGGATCTAATTGGGAATATCTTTCTGTTTCAATGAAAGTTTTTGTTATGTGTTGGTTAGTATATATATTTTTACTCTGAACTCGGATTGATTGTCACAATATCCACTAATTATCAATAATGTAATTGAAAATTACGCATTTAATATATATAAGTTATGATCATGCTGTCAAAATTCTCAGAATTAGGAATATTTGAAAAGGGAAGCGTGTTAGTTTCACATCCTTAAAGTAGAAATATTGCTATATATTGTAATGTATATTTTGTATTTTATATATTTATTTTGCTTACAAAAATGATGTATTTACATTTAGTTCAGGTGTAGGTAATAAATTTGATTTTATACGTGATCTATGTAAAATATATATGTCAAATTCTGTGTTGGTTAATCAGGTAGTAGAGACATTTATTCAAAATATATGTATCTGTTATTGTAAAGTTTGTATTCACTTTAGGTAAAACCTATTTTATTCGATTTAGATGTCTTTGTTCTTAGGTTGTTAATGTAGATACTTTAATTGACACTGTATTAATATGATTTAGTTGTATTATTTCTTCTAATTCTAAACATCAAATTTGACTTATGTATTAATAATTGAGGCTGAACAAAGGGTGGGTAACTTGACCTAACCTCGCCTTGATAAATAGTTCATTCATTCATAATTATAAATACATTTATCAATGTGATATATTTGCTTATTAAGTACGAATTCTTCCAAAGATCTGTATTTTGAGTGGGTGATATAAATATTTTTAAGAAAATACGTTGGCCACGTATGGTATCCCTCATGAATAAATTATAGGATTACGGTGTGAGTTTAACAAACACAAATCTGTATCTATTGCGATCATATAAATGACTAACGTAATGCAAATAATAATATTTTGTAATTATTTACTTATTAAAATCAGTTTGAATTCGTTTCGAAAGGTGGCCATATGATGGTGAACATACAACCCTTCAGATACAGTCGATATTGTATCCGAAGGAGTACACTTCAACTTGATACTCTCTCAACTGCTGTATTTTAAAACTTCTTACTATCATCTTTCTACTCCTACTCCTCCAAACAAGTGGATAAAATAAAGCGATAAAGAAAATAAGCGATCAGCTCTCTTATATATGTTTCATTCACTTTACTCTCTTTCCATCATAATCTGCCTCTATTCCATCGCCTTTCTCCGGTGTCCACTCTCTGTCTTCCGAACCAATTGCCGACCGATTCTATCCGAGTGCTGAATCAGTTCAAACCAACATCCGCTTCCGTCGCCCTCAAATTCATTTCCTCTTATTCTGAATCTATCCTCGTCTCCTCATCTCAAATCCTTTCCCACTAACGGAATCTGTGGAGCGAGATGACGGTAGGAAAGCAAAGCTCTATTATTCAAAAGCAGCGGAGACGATGGAAGGCAATGAAAGGTCTAAGAGTGCCTTTTGTTTCTCTGTCGTTTTTTGCCTCTGAGAAGATTCGGATACTCGACACGGTTGAGTATATGGAGAGAAAGGAACAATGCTATCGAAAGAGAAATCACACAGAGAATGGCGCCTAAAGTAATAGACGTAATAGAAGTAAAAGTATCAGTTTCACTATTATTATTGAGGAAAGAAGCAAGGAATGGAGTGAGACCGCCGTCATTGAGTACACAAAGTGCGAACGGCATAACGAGGGGGCGTCCAAAATATCTAACAAATATGATACTGTTATTCTACTTAAACACGCACTATTAATAAAGTGAATTAATGAAAATATGAAAGCGCTTACTGCCCATAAGGACAGAATTATAAATGTGACACATGAATATTTTGGCAACGAGTTTAAATTTTATACTAAATATTTCGTTTGACAACAAATAAATCTCTGTTAACTAGTATACATTCTGTTATATCTACCATTTCTTGATCAATATAATACTTTTCATTTTTCCCTTGAGAAATACAGGATGGAGGAAAGTGTATCTATCGTTTACGTTCTCCTCAGTCTTCAACATGTCTTGATAATATTGTCTTCCGCATGATATTACGTAAGCAACTGAGGTATGGATGATGCTGAAAGATGCCATTTTTTTAGGTAACTCTTTATAGAATGCTACGAAAAGTGTTTTACATAGGATCATTGTGCTTCACTCAAGTGAGCTTGTTCTTCTCATAGCACCTTACGCCTCATCTTGCCTAGCTCCCTCTCCAAAACTTTCGGTAGCTAATGGTCGAGGGCTTATGGTTCAAATCAAGGCTGAATACTGTGTGACAGTATAATTACCAGAGAACTACAAACTTTTTTATTTTAAATCTGCTTGTTGCGTCAAAACAACTTTTCCCCTCCTTTATATTTACAAATCATATTTATATTTCATAGGCTTTCGCATTTATTCATAATAATGAATTTTAATTACATTTAATTATTAAAATTTTTTATTTGAAAAGTTATTTTCATGAATACGCTGATAGCTGCAAAATCTTCCTTGATTATTTACCGCCATATATTAAAGTGGGTGATTTATTTTCGCACACTGGCGGTCGTGCGAGATAAGGCAGTTGTGGACGAGGAAATAATGATAGGGCTCTGAAAAAGACGTATATGCAAGAATGGGGTATAAATATAAAAACGAGTTTATCTGCACGATATACGGAGTACTTTGTTAGGAAATTTCCGCAGGGAGAGATGGAAGCTTATCGGGGGGGAGGGAAGGAGGGCTAACTGGTGAATATTGGTGAGTGGATCGCGCGCAAGTTCATTGGACGAATTGCAGATGAAGAGGATTGAGTTTTGGCTCAGGAGGGAGATGTTTTCCGAACAGTTATCCAGAGAGGGAGTTAAATAGAGGAAGAGATGGTTGTTTGGAAGAGAAGGGCACGCTTTACTGCTGGGTTGTATTTGGGTAGGCCGCGGGAGGATAAGCTTATTTGTAGTTCAATTAGGTCGTCTCGCGAGAATTATGCCAGCGATAAATAAAGCAATATCGCATACTTCTGGCGCTTGTTTTCCAGAAGAGAAATCGAGAGATTTGAAAACGCATATATACAGACTATAACGAAACATTTTTCTTGAGGGATAGAATTGTAGAAAAAAATTCTATAAAAATATTGGGACGGAGTAATTCCCTTGTTCTCTTAACCTTGTTGTTGTATCTATAGTATCTTCCGATAGTCTGATCTGACGGTTATCTAAATACTGCGATGCATTGAAATGACTGATTGGTTGAAATTCATACACTAAAAATTCATAAATACCTTTGAAGAATGCGAAGAACTTATAATTCAAGCAATATAAAAGTATAAGGCAGAACATTTATGTATACCAATAAAGCATGAACCTTATTGAGCGCATCATACCCCACTAATGGTGTTAAAAATGTCGAATCGACAAACTCAGGGTTAAAAAGTATCAGCATTATGCCGCGGTTTGCACAATTGAACAGTATCTAGGGTAACGACGTACGGAACTGTGAATCATAGTAGACAACGGAATCAATTAAAAAGAGCTAAATGGATGCTGTTTAAAGGAATTCATGATATGTGAGGAGCCTGGGAATTACAGAGATTACCGACATAGCTCGGCAAAGAGAGGAAGGTCGGATTGGATCGTCAAATGTTATGTGATGAACAGGAAAAGAGTTCAGAGAAAGGAATCTAGGAAACGCTAATTTCTACACCACGTTGACGATCAAAGCTCAAATGTGTGAGNAAGCTCAGAATAGAGAGAATTGGAAAGCGCTTGGAGAGGCCTACATCCGACGTCGGATTGAAAATGGCTGATGATGATGATGATGATGATGATATATATATATTATTGTGAGATTTATTTCCAGCGTTTGAATTAGAAACATCTCTGCTGTGATCGAATGGATTGCTAAGCTCTCTTTGTCCTCTTTTATGGTATGTCTGCTAGGAGTAAACCGCTATTTCAGTTATAGTACTCTTCCGTGTGTTAGCATGTTCAAATAACGATTCATTTCACGTAATAAGGTGAAGCTCGATCACTTCACTCGATCTTCGATCACTTGAATGATTTCTTATGATAAGGATTATGCCTTCGTAATTCAGCTACCATCATTTCCCTCTAGTTGAAGCAAACCCATTTTGCATTGAAATAGGAAATTATCTGGTAGACTCTCATTTCATTCGGAATTTGAGATGCAAAAGCATGCGAGAGTCTCATTTGCAGTTTAAAGTGAAGCTAACATTTGAAGTAAAAGAGTATTTCCTAACTTACTCATAAGGAAGCATAATCCGATAAAGTCGCTCAATTCATTTGTTATTTTGGTAAATCTCACAAAGTATTTGTCGTTAATCTGTCATAATAGTGGATTATAAAAGAATTTGACGAATCGTAGTGTCCAATTGGGAAGAAACTAAAGGATTCTTAAACGTGTTTATAGGTATTTAGATACTTAAGGAATAAAAGAATTCTTCATTGGAAACGATTATATGCGGACTCTCGGTGACGATAAATAGCGATTCATATCATCTTCATTTTTAGAGTGATATTAGAGTGAGGATTGTTTACGACATAAACATTTACCCGACCTCTTCACATTTTTTATGGGTACCTAATGTAGGAAGTTTCAAATGACGCGGAAACGACAGCACTTTCGGTTCATCATTTACCGATTGTCGTTGAAAATTCGAAAACCTGTAAAATTTTCAAAATTAAGGTAATTTTTTGCTTTAGTATGATGAAAGCGTTTTGGAGAGTACGATAACTCTGTCATTAAGTTGATGAGTAACGGCTTTTTAATCTTCCACAGAAATTTATTGCAATCGAGTTCAGCGTCAGAAAAGCCGCAAACGGCTTTAAACATAGCAGCGTCACACTGTTTAAATGAGTCATACAGTAATAAACACGCAAAAAATCCTATTATTGCTAATTTATTAGGACATTCCAACAATTTCTTTCTCGTTTTTCAACCTGCTATTTCCCAACCGGTGTTCTTTTTTGTCAAGAGTGGACTCACTTTAGTCTCTAGTAACGTAGTTTTCTATGTTTTCGGCACATACTTTGAGAGAACATGTCTTTGAATGGAAGTTCTTAATCAAATATTGAAATCATTTATTTCCTATCTCCGGGTTTCTTTCCGTTCAATTTGAATCAAGACATAAATTGGAAAATATGGTTTAGAACGTTGGATATTTTGGTTTGAGATTTGGACATAATCCGGGAACGTGATGTGGAAAATGTTTATTTGGTTTAGAAGCTCTAAAATATCCCCGATCTCATTAGATTTAGTTAAGATGAGTTCAATTTATAGCTTCTTGCCAGGAGAATATGGCTCACTAGCGAAACATGACGCACAAAATTCAGTCTGGGAGTGTAAAAAGTTTTTAAATATTATCATTTCTAAATCAGATGCCCAACAAGTACGAACTCAAGTGGTTTTAATATTCACGCCTACAGTAATGATGTGGAATAAAAAGTGCAATTTATAGTTCGAACGAAATGATGAACTTTGCAATTTCACGATTTATTTATTTGTGATACTAATATCACAAATACATCTGACTTTGAATGTAATGTTCGTACTGTACCCTAAATTAAATGCTTTATGTTCGACTTCCGCTGACAAAGATTATGTTCTAATTATATTGTGTAGCTTTCGCAATTTTTATCATCCTCTACGTAATCTAAAAACGTATTCAATCTTTCTCTCTCTCTTTTTCTCTATTCTACAACTTCCGCAAGTCTTAAATAACCCCTTCTCTTTGTGGATGTTTTCCTGCAGTGGTAAAAAATTTTCTGTGATAAA